>JAUZNC010008162.1:18916-33153 GCA_034780395.1 Vannuccia rotundouncinata | reverse complement strand
TTTATTGTTTAAACTATATTTTAAAATATTTTTAGAAATCATTCTCGACACCTACGATATTTCGTAAATGTCGAGAATGATTCTCGACTCCTACGAGATTTCATAAATGTCGAGATTCTCAACACCTACGGACAACCGACATTTATTACCCATATCCAGTGAACATTTATTACTTATTTATAATACTTAACACTCCATCCCATCCCAGGGACATTTTTGGGATGGGATGTTATGTATTTTCATCAATTTATTAAACTTTTGTAATTATAAATGAAATACAGGCCTTCTATTTTAGGTTTATATTATTATACTATTTTTTTGACTTTAGACATTAAATTGTATTATTTACCACCCAATAGAAGGAGTCTGATTTAATAAAGAGCAATACACAGCTTGTATAAGTTAACTTTAACTGCAAATGAGTAAAAAAGTTGATTTATGAAAAATGCATAATACATCAAATTGAAATTTAAGAAAATTCCATTTGATATTTCAATTTTCCCTGACTACTATAAACCATGCCACTCTTATATATAAAGAAAGGGTCAATACAAATTATAGTCTAGCAGTTGTTTTGAACTATAAAAGTATATTCATAACATATATAGCATGATTATATTTTGATGACTGATCAATTCAGATAGTCAATAGTGACTTTGATGTTGAAAGCTAGGACATCATATTGCATATACTGTACTGTGGAACTACAGCACCTAGCGCATATTTACATTTTATATTACTAAAATTTTAAATAACTTTTTTATGTTTAAAATACATTAAAAAATTTCATTTTATAAATAATTAATAATGAACTTACAATAAAATTGTATGTCCGAAATTTGTATCGCAATATTTTTACAATAGTTTAAAACAAATATTTAATATTTTTCATTGACTTTATATAATATATTATTTATCACGACCAGCAAACGGATCAAAATACGGTTATATACGGTATTATTTTTATTTTAAAGAATGTATTTAATCAATATTATATAACCTTATAGGCTTTTGATCTTTACATATTGATTGCATAGCCTCTTTTTAACGAAATGCAATTTGAAGTATTTTCTATTAATTATCGATTAAGATATATACTTCGCAGACGTTTATTACTATTGAATATTGGTCAGTTTGCCGATCTAGATAAATAATATATAAGTCATTAATATTTATTACGTTACAAACCATTTCGTTTTAATCAAATTTGATTATTAAATATGAAATTAATTTATTAAAACCTTTATACTATTATAAAAATCTAAAAAATATATTCGTTTATTTATTTTTGTAATAATAGCACATTCACTGATACCTATCGAAAACACAAATTAAATGTTGGTGTATAAACTATTTATAATAAATATTTTTTCTTATAAAAATGTAAGTGTAACTATATTCAAATTATCACGATAAATGTTGGCAATTATACAAAATATGGTGTATTACTTATTCGGAAAAAATAGCAAAGAATTTTACTTTAAAATGTGATAAACGGATATGCAATTCAGTGTGTATAAATATAGACGCGTTCTCTAAGAATATATAACTACAAAATATGCTTTTCATATTATAATTATAAGGGGCCATTCTTAAATTACGTCACGCTCGTGGTTAAAATGTAACGATGGGGCCTGGATTAATTGAGGTAATAATCAAAAGGTGACGTCACATTTTAAGATTTAGACATTATTCGTATAGTATCTATTTTATTCAGATAAATAAAATAGTTAAGATGTAAAGTATTACTATAATATATGGATAAATTAGTATTGACAGTGGCAAAAATGCTTTTTAACAATGTGATTATTGTAGTGTTGTTGGGGTATTCTACTCAATCCCTCGAAAAATTAACAATTGTAAACTGTTAGTACAAATAAATTTTAATTAAAACTGAAACTAGAGTAAATCTTATTAAAAAGATTGTTCATACGGAAATACCCTAAGCTTGTACATGATAGTAAAACCCACTAGTTTGCTAAATTAACTTCATATATAGATTTCGTTATGCAAATAACCTTTTAATTTTTTTTTTAAAATGGGGTAGATTATTAACTGTAACAAATTAATACTCATGAACTGAACAAAAACAAGGAAATGTTTATTTGTCGATTGTGCACTAAAATTATCAAAATGAAAATTTATCAAAATTATTACAAAAATTCACTAACACATCGATATCGGGTTACTACTTTATTTCAAAAGTTGATCAAAATGACATATTTAATGTCTGATGTAGTGTGAATTAAATGTAAGAAAACTACTTAGACGTTCTAAAACGTTTATTGGTAGAGCAACGCAACAGTATTCAATGTTACAATGTAAATACAATAGACAAAGTAGGTGTGTGAACAGAAGATAAATCTAATCAATAAACAATATGTTCTGGTTAGTAAATTAAATTATGATGAATGAATTGAATAGTTATTGAAGTTGAATCCATTCCAAAATTTATTTATATTATAATCATTTACTAGTAAACATGGCTGATCTACATACAATACATACTAAGTATTACAATAGATACAGGATAGTTAAATGGAGTGCTACATTTGGTTTTCTAATTCTAAATATATTACATGCTGCAATAAAAAGAGAACGACTGGTATTCATTTCCCAGAAAATCGAGAATTATAAACGAAGTCGGTAGTGTATTACATTATCACCAACAATAAACATCCTTCATTTGTGAAAGATATTAAAAAATTAAACGGATACCCAATTGATAATATTGGTGGTAAGTAATCTAGCATTTAAAACAAGGCGTCTTGAAATTGTTCTTTTAAAGAATTTCTATCAGTACTAAATTAGTACCTATATTGATTCATTATTATAAATGGTACAATTCATTATTATGTTTGAATATAAACCTACTTTAAATTGGAAGGGAAATTGTGTTATGTTTGACTCATCTCGCAGTTATTCACGTTTTATGAGAATATATACTATGCTGATCGAATCTACTTCATTACTCAATATAGAATTAAAATATGAAATTTGTTGGACATTTTGTATTGCCTAACACTATAAAATGAAAAATTAGAATATACTCGGCCAACATAGTTTTCAGAAAAGACGAAAGTGTAATACGAAACAAGAAATGTGAGATGAGTCAACGAACAAAGTTGAAACAATTACTTGTTTGTTGTCGGATAATGAAGAGATAGGGTCGATATTCTTTATAGTTATTGAGTTTATCTGTTCAAGGATAACCAATTAGCGCGATACAATATGTATTTATTAAGTATAATATTGATTGGATGGTGTTTTTCATTGTGCTGACCATTGAGTGAAATAAGAAAGAATGCTGAGAGCAAGATTTTACACACGAGTTAAATGGAAATGCACACTGAAAGATCCTGCGTCTTACACCACAGACAGTTCGGCTAGATGAGTGAGATAATAGGGTCACACGTAGACTTTGGCCAAAGCATCAGCACCAGCACTGGCCATCAACGGCATTTTCGGATGAAAGGCGACACAAAGGACAGATTCTTCAAACTTTTTTCGGTGACTAGTGTTCTCTTGCACGCATGTCTTCGTGTCAATATTCCACAGGCGAATAGAGCTGTCATGACCTGTTACACAAGATAGAAAACAAATTATTTTCGTTACTTGCATCGAACATTTTCAGCCTATTCAAAAAATAGTTTATCGAATGATTCTTACTAGCAGAGGAAAGATAGAGCCCGTATTTATCTAAAGCCAGTGCAGTAACCGGCTCCAAATGAGCGACCATGGAGTGTACAGTGCGGCCTTCTTGCACATCAAAGAAGCGAATCATGGAGTCCTCATGACCCGACATAATGAGAGGAAGAGCGGGGTGACAGACGAGACAGTTGACCTGACTGTTCATTTCAGAGTTGTCTGAAGAGGATGGCAGAATAAGCAGGGGCCTAAAGGTTGATTAATTTAACAAATAAATCACCCACCAGTTGGATTGAGGTCCTGTGAAACGATCTTGCCCTGCTCAATGTCGACTATAATGATGCGACCGTCTGAGCAGCCAATAGCACAATGTCCCACATCACAGGGGCAGAACTGGGCACAAGTGGGTCTTACATTTTGGTTCTCTTCCCCACCAATCAATTCAGGAATAGAGAGAGTGTTGAGGAGGCTCGGAGAGGAGGTTCCCACTTGCCATAGACGGACAGTACCGTCCGCGGAACTCGTGATGAGAGTGGGTTCGCTAGGATGCATACTCAGTGACCAGACAGCATCCGTGTGACCTTATAGATGTAGATAAGAAAGGTTATTAACCGAGAATACTACGAGTGTGATCATGGCCACTATGATTGATATACTATAATCTTTAAACTAAATATCATTAATACTGATATTATGGTAAAATTTAGTTACTTGTGGCTAACTCACCAGTAAGTACAGGTCCATTTTCAACAGAATCGTAGGCATCATAGAGATCCGAGTAGCGAATATCAGGCACCTTCCAAATCCGAATGGTTCCATCCAACCCGGAAGAGTACAGAGTGTCTATCAATTCCTCAGAAATACCAATTACTAACCCCAAAACCGGTCCATCGTGCCCACGGAGCGTGTGGATAGGTTCCACATCAGCACTTACACACTTTTTTGTCTAAATAAAAGAGGAAATGGCTAATATGAGAAAAGCGGTCATAATAACCTTCCATAGATGTTGAACAAGTAGATAACATAGGATATTGAATGATAAAAGTGAGTAAGAAAAAGGAAAAATTGACAGATTAATATTTGCTTAAATAACGAATATACCGCTAATGTTTAATATAAACAATCTATTTTAATTATGATAGGGCCCTCTTCGATGTACATAAACAAACTCTTATAATTATGAGAGGGGCCCACTTCGATGTACAAAAACAACCTATTTTAATTATGAAAGGGGCCCTCTTAGACCCTCCACCCCCATATTTTTATTGCAGATTTAGACAAATCTGAAAAATGATGAAATTTCTTACCAAAAAAAGCGAAATTTCGCTAAATAGCAGCAAATTCAAACTACTGGTTTATGCATGCCTACCTTAAAAATAAAACGGAATCGTACCGCGGGTTAAATAATATTCAACGAATAGTATAATCCAATTATAAAAAGAACGATCACACATTTAGAGAAATATATTATTTAATATTTACGAATTACGTAATCTTTTAAAAACTGTATATTTTATCATTTGTTTTTCGATAGGATAGTTTTGTTGAACAAGATATATATATTTCCCTGTATTGATTGAAAAATAAAATAATATGCACGAACACGGGATTATAGAATGATTAATTTATTCTGGTTGTTTTCCATTCATTTATTTTAGTTAAGTTTAGTGATTAATAGTTTTCGGAATGTTTCATAGACCGACACATACAATTAGAAATCTTAGAATTGCGATGCTAAAATTTAAAAGTACATTAGTAATAATAGCAAATTACAAAATTTTATAGAATAAAAGCATGCAAAATCAAATTTTAAATAAGCAGAAACGGCTTTTGTATACAGATATAATTTGAGTAGATATAATATATGTACATAAATATTAGCATAAAAAAGCAAACTAAATTTGTGTAAATAGAAAAATTTCCCTTTTTAGTGACATAATATTTTTCACTTAAAAGCCTGAGACATTATAATGAAAATGCCAGTCTTGTAATCACATAAATGCAAAAATTAGTGTTGACCTGGTATTCGTGGAATAGGTAATATTATATTCGAGGCGACGAGAGGTCATAACTCTTAAATGTGCTGGCATAAATAACAAAAGATACTTACACGCTTAGTTTTAGTGAGAGTAGAAAATTTCAAGTCATCGTCCTTTGAGAGTTAGAATCGATAGCAATATTAATACTAATAATAAATTGTGATATGTAAATAAAAGTTTATTAACTAGAGTAGACCAAATAGTGGTTATCTACACTTATAGCAATAATTGAAAATAAACTCATTGAAATTTTTATATAACTAAGGTACTTTAAGTATAACTGACCTGTGCAACCTTATTGAGATTCCAGACATTGATGGTTCCATCTTCCCCACCAGTAAACAATGCTCGTTCACTTCCATGGAAAACCACAGAACGTATTGAGTCAAAGTGCCCCCTTAGAGTGTACTTGGGTGTCCAGGTTTTACGTTCTCCCTCCCCCTCTACTTCCCCAATACACGTTTCATCGGCATTGCCTGAAGAATCCAACATATCTCCGCCGCCACCACCCACACCTGCTCCTCCTCCACTTCCCACCGCCTCAGCCTCATTAGCCACAGTTAGGGTAGCTAAGTCACCTAGTCCCAAGGCACCAGTAAAGCCTTCCAATTCCTCGGGAGAAGTTCCTCCAGATGTTCCCGACACAGGGACTGAATGGAGATTAGCTGAAGAAGAGTTACACTCCTGTCCTCCTGGGTCCGATTCATCGGATGTGCGTTGCATTTCCAGAGAGCTCAGGTCACGACAGTCTTCCTCCAGACTGGCCAACATTGCCTACACATACAGCGAACAAGAATTTATAATAATAATAACTATATTATATATCAGGTGTGACAACGAAATAATGATAAATCGGCAACAATCAAAGTTATTATATAATATTGGTAGAGAAACGGTACATTGAAAATGTGAAAACTAACAAGAAAAAAATATTGAAGAAAATTTGTAAATAAATAGTAAGATTTCATATGAAATAAGGCTATGCGCAGAATCGAACATGAAAACCAAGCAAATAGAAATGAGAGCTCAATAAGTAATGTATTTTTATATAAAATCTGATAGTCAGAAAAATTGAATATGTAAAAGATTGAAACAATATAAAACAAAAATTGTAAATAATTAGGAGGGAAACTATATAAAATTGCACAAATAAAACAGCAAGTTTCAAAACACGTTAAGTACTTAAACAGAAAATACGTATCCAACAATAATTTTGAAAATTGACATTAAAATTATCTGATAGATTATAGTCATTTTTCTATTTGTTGGGTAATTCAGATATAGGGTCCAGATGCTTCCTTTTTGAGATATTCACTAAAAGCATATTTTTTGACATGTTCATTTTTTAGAAAAATTACTATGACGTCCTACTAGTAAATTTTTCAAAAAATAATGATGTTTATACATGTTTCGTTCTATTGGTAATATATGATATGCATCCAAAATGCATAATAAAGCAATCATTTACGATTTAAAGTTTTTATTGCTTAGATAGGGGAATTTACATATTATTATATATGAAATTGGCTACCATTTTTTGGTAATGCGTACATAATTATGAAGAAATCTGAAGAAAACGCTTTGCTTTTAATTTTTCCTGGTTACTCTTGCTGTCAGCTAAATTAGCGAGAGTATGTACGGATCCTGATTAAAGGACCTCATGACCACAGAAATGTTGATGTATAAACAATACACAAATTGGCAATGCAAGTACATAAACTAAAACTGCGCCGCAGACAATCTAACTTGTTACTCTAGATTTAACTTTGTCACACTGTCCTTCTAACTATTATACTATCCACAACACAACCATGTAACTAATTGTAAGCACCCCCCACATTATCCCAGCAACATATATTTGGATTTCAAAAAATACTGGAATGATAAAATTTGATTAGAAATCGTCGCAAGATTGAAAACTTAAATTATATATATTAATCTACCTTGAGGCTCGAGTGTTGGCCCATCTTTCGACCAAACCGAATGGCTTTAGGGGAACTGCCATCTCCACCCATCGAATCAAGGAAGTTCTGCTGATCGCTTCCGGAAGACTTGCCACCTTTTCTGTCTTCATATTCATCCTCGCCTCCATCATCATTGCGGATGTCTGACAGGGAATCATCCTCCCCGCTTAGAAATTCAAAGTTGGCTAAAGCATCTGCTTCTGCTCCTGTAGTAAGCAAACAGTATACATATATGAAATTGCT
This sequence comes from Vannuccia rotundouncinata, assembly GCA_034780395.1. Classification (NCBI taxonomy): domain Eukaryota; kingdom Metazoa; phylum Platyhelminthes; order Proseriata; family Coelogynoporidae; genus Vannuccia; species Vannuccia rotundouncinata. The sequence goes on along the minus strand of JAUZNC010008162.1, from coordinate 25,259 downwards.
TATAAATTGAATGTTTTGATGTCTATGATGCAAAACGTATTATTTGAATTTTAAAAACTATTTTTGAGTTACAATAAAAATATATTGTAATAGAACGTATTTACCTTCTTCCATAAAAGCCGAATCCAGACTGCCAGCATTTCTCAAACTACCTTTGTCCTCACCATTCACTCCTTGTGGTAACAAAACCCGACCACCAGTTGAGTGTTCAGGCATGGAGTCAACGGGCATGGAGGCTAGTGATCCTTTGTTGCCCCCGGCTGCCTGGGCAGAAGAGGGGAGAACACTACCACTTGAAGTCATGACGTCAGTAACACTAGAGGTGAGCAAGCGGGCTGTGGGGTGATTGACTCCCTCCATTAATTGCTTGACACGAGCTTGTCGAGCGTCTAAGATGGTATCTGTGTAGCCAACTTCCTGTAAAAATCTGAAGAAGAGATCAAACTTTTAGTTATCTTACTCATTAGCAGCTATTGTTTTACTAGAGATAAGTGCCCTTTTTAAAAAACGACGCCCTCTGGAAAAATCAGAACGACGGCATAGATTAGGTACGTCATCGCAGATTCCTGTGTTAATTTGAATTCCGACGATATTTAGAACCTTTCTAATTATATTAAATATTTACAATCATGACTAATATTATTTAATGTTTTCAGTTGATAATATTAATTGTAGGTAGGTGTTATATAATGAACTTTCTAATAATCAACATAACCGATGATATTTTATGTTTTAGATTATCATACACTGGTTCGTTTATTAAAAAAAACGTTTTAATAACCGAGTTAACATAAACAAACTCTATTAATCGAAAACACGAAAAGGTCTATTATCTTACTAATTATAACGAGTTCCAGTAGAATAATATTTATGTTGAGTCAGAAGGAAACTTGCAATTGATATCCAACTGATGTGAACTCTATTTTGCTAGATTTTCTTTGGCAGCATTTGTAAATTACAAATGTATCTTTATGTATATGGATTGCATATTTCCAATCTAAGAATTTTGATTAGAATTGTGTCATAACTTTTTGCATTAATAAAATTTCTGTAGATAAATAGGATCTATTGCGTATAATATTATAAATATATTGGTTAATGATTTATACAATTATAACAAATTTCATCAAAGCAATATTTAAAAAATAGTTCAAATAAAATTATAGAAAATACTCATCAAATAACAAATTATATAATTACACTAACAAATCTTAGAATGGCAAATTGATTGTATTATTTATTTATCTATAAAACTAAGACTGTCTGATAACAGATGAATAATACATGTCACTCAGCAAGTACTTACTGTCTTAATCTCTGACGACTCTCTCTCCACTTAGCATTAGCAACTACTGCTCGTTGAGTGTCCATTGCCAATTTCTCAGCAGGATCAGGAGCTCCACCACCACCTCCCGACTCTTCAACAGGCTTAATTTCAACCACACCAGTTTCAACCTCATCCTTCCCTAATTCTGTAATAACAGTAGAAGTGGTATTAATACTATTAGCCTTGTTTAGATCCCCTTTGACCTGTTGGTACTTAACACGTTCCTGCTTGAGGGCATATTCAAGCATTTTGATACGTCGAACAAGATCTTGTTTCAACATTTCCTGACCTGCCCTTTCCCCTTGCAAAAAAGCAATTCTTGCCTGGAACAAAAAATTGAAATTCGTATAGATCAGTTGGAAATTTTATAGTCTTTTACTAATTAATTATGGGGCAAAATTATTATTTCATTCAATTAGCTTTCAAAAAATATTAATAAATTTTAAAACACCATATTTTAAAGTTAAATACTAATATGATGAGGTTAATACTGAGCAATTATCATAAGAAATTATCATAAAATATATAGATTTAATATAAATGTTTATGTTATGATCTAAATTGCCTAAAAATACATGTAAAACCATTTTGGAACCTAAAACATTTGTAATGATCAGAAATTTATTAAATATATATATTATAAGTATTAAAATTCAAATCTGATACAATCTTTTTAATTTAACAAACATAATTGTGTTGATAACTATGAGATTAATTAAAAAAATTATGTCACAAATATACTCCTACTTTATATTATAAAAAGGCAGTAATTTATATACATATACAGTTTATGTATCATGTGGTTTATACAAAATAGAAAAACACAATAAATTAAGCATATACAAAAATTCTAAAAACACTGCTAGCTTTCTAATGTATGTATTATGTATGTTAGATACAATATACTATGCCTACAAGTGAAGAAAACTTCCCAAATCAATGCTTAAGATATGTGATTTATGATTAATATTTAATATATGGCAATAGAGATTATTTTTAAGTGTAATAATACAAGAATATAATAATTTAAGAATTAAAATGCAGCATCCAGATTACACATAGCTAAATTAAAATACATAATAATGCACAAGGGTCCTAAAAATGTATCTGGTGTACAGTTTATGCAACATGTCTTGTTTTACAGTTCATAGAAGAGACAAAAAGAAATTGTTGGTTCTTTATATTACATTCAGTTTGTGCAAACATCCAGTTTAGCCACAGTAGACTGTATTTTGCTTATATATGAATTGAATATAAATAATTATGCATCTATAAATAATAATAATTGAAATATAACATTATTTGGTTATAAGCAATAAAATAAATATGATTTAGGCACATAATAATAGACAAAAAGAAACAAATATAGATTATATTAGTTTAACAGTAGTTAAATAAATTTCATGACATTTTTATGATTATTGAAGATTCCCTGAAATGAAGGCACCCTCATATACCAGTACCATATTTAGAAGGGAGGCAGCTGGTCCCACACCTTCTGATAGTGTGCCTAATTTTATGATGATAAGTGGTGGAAAATGGCCTGTAAAATTACATTCCAGCAAATTTCCAGGACAACTCTAGAATGTATAAGAAAGTTAAGGTGGAATTTTCTGTGGGTTGAAAACAAATTCACTGGCTTTGTATGTTTTTTAATTTACAAAGAACAAGCTTTCCACAATGTTTATTGTTTTTCAACATTATAAAATTTTAACAGACACCAGTGGGACAGAATTTGTAAGAATGTATCAGGGATGGTCTGCCACTTTGCACAACTTGACAAATTTATATTTTCATCCATAATATCTATATATTTAATTTTAGAATTACACAGTATTACAAATATTAAAAGTTTTCTTTTTAGGACTCAATATTATAGTTATTCAGTTTAACAGAAATCAAACTAATATTGATTGATCATGGCTATGAATAAACATAGCCTATAATCAGCACATAGCACTCAAAATTTAAGGATTTTAAAGCTAAAAATACATTTAATATAAAATATTGTGGAAAAATTGTTTCAAAAAATAAATTTTACACATACAAATATAATTTTTTGTAAAAACAATATATGGACACAGTTTTCCACCATCTCAGTTGACACACTGGACCCAGTCTGATATATTGGTGGAAACAATGGAAAAAATATCTAAAAATGTAGGAAATAAATATTTTTGTTAAAGGACATATCTTAAAATTCTAAGACATTTCAATTATTAAGGACCATATGAACCCTATGTATTCTATTGATTTACCAAATTATTGTGTGGATGTGTATCCCAAACCACCTCACTGTGCTTATTTAAAACTCTATTTCCTCATGCTTCAGCAATGATCATTGCTATTAATATAAGGGCCCATTTATAAAGTATGTATTTTATATTTTGCTCCTCTCCCCCCTCTTTTATACACATATGGGTAACCCTCTTTTCCACCCTATATAAGCATACTCTTAAATAAATTTTAAACTCTTAAAAAAATCAAGAAAAACTTTGGGTGATTGTAACATACTTGCCCATTAATTTTTTTCTGAAAATAAACAAATCATCAAAAAAACAAAAAAATTATATAAATAACATAAATTATAATAATTTGACTGTTTTACTTTAAAATTGTAAATAAGTAACATGAATTATGGGAAAATTAACTTTTGACCATGTTTTTGATGTTAAAGGTGTGGTAGACACTGGATATTGGGGTTAGAAATGATATTATTTTTAAGCTTTGTATTGATTTTGTTATTTAATATTATATAGTTTCTGTTGCGAGGGTATGGTAGACCCAGCTGGATATAATTAAAGATTCTAAAATTATACATTGTAATAAATAATTCTATGTTATAGCCTAACAAGGATATAGCTGACATAGATCCAACTCTATCACCTATCTTTCACTTGTTACATTACAGTAATATTGATAAATATCTGAAGTACAATTGTCATGGAATGCAGGTGGGACTATTTGTATTTAACTCTATATAATTTGTATCTAACTTTAAATGCAGCCATAACTGGCTATAAAACCCTATAAATGCATATATCTACAGTCAAATTAAATATCATAATTTGAAACTTATATAGATACATACATATATAATATTATTATTAAACTATTTGTAAAATTAAATTGAATTTATAATGTATTTGAAAAATGAGAAAGGCTTTCTAAATTTTATCAATTCTGGATCCATTTTAAAGAAACATTTAACTTATAAATGTAACATCTGATATAACATTTAATCAAAAAATATGAATTAGCAAGAATTACCTGTAGTTCTGCTTTTTCGATATCCCACTGTGATCTTTGCATTTCCATCTTTGACCATTCTGTTTGAAGATAGTTTAAAATCCCAGGCATAGAATATTGAGGACTTAAAGCAGCATCCCGATGAGCACTTACATATAATCCATCTTCAGCCGAAGCTTTACCATATCCATTTATATTGCCAATATTTACATTGTTCGAAAATCCTTGGGTATCATCCATAATTTAACATAAAAAGTCTATTTCGACTTTTAGGAACAAATTTTTAAAAAACTATAGACATTTTAACAAATCAAAACTAAAATTAATTAATGGAGCGATAAACAATTTTTCAAACATTTAAACAAAACCTTTTCACCTTTGTTGTTAATTAGAAGAATTATATCCACCAATAACGTACATATTGTGTAAATTGGTCCAAAACATTTTGTAACAAGTAAAATTTACGTTTTTTAACAAAATATGTAACAATCAATTATATATGTTTTACTTTTATTAATTAATAAATACTGCATATAACAAATTGTGTAATAATATAATATTTATTTCGGTTTGGAGAATGATATAATATCGGTTTCAAAGAATATAAATATTATACAATATTAGGTTATTTTACAAGGAAATGCATATTTTTTATTAAACATAATGTTTAATTAGGTTTTAAAAAGTTTTATTTCATATGATTTTGAATAAGAAACAAAAATTAGCACATATTATATATTATAAAATTGTATATCCATATGCTTTTGAATATCGGTATTATAGACTCTTCTGTGACATTTAATTTATGAATGTCTTAAAAATTTTCAGACCAGTCTCAAATTTTTTTGGCGTACTCTTTGACCTTTTTATAACCCCCATCCGAGGCCGGCAAGTTATTTATCAACTTAAAAATTTCAAGGGCAGTGATTTTAACCTCCTGTGAGTACAGGCTGTATACAGTACAGGACGGTGATCAATTCTTCTCATCAGTTCCTTTGGCTGAAACACTTTTTACACAGGGGTTGACCTATGTTGGAACAATCACGAAAAATGGACAGGGTGTGTACTTTCAATTTTGCATGAAAGACAATTGCAGTTGAACAATCTGAATTTACTTTTGGTAGTCGTATATCAATAACGATTTTTAAAGTCACTTAACTTTAACCGTTAACCTTATATCATACCCAGGCTATATTTGACGCTTTTATAACCCGGTTGGGTTTGGAAGGGGTGGTGGGCGTGTTGGCGAATTGGCCCGCACCTTATAATTCGCCTACCAGTTTAGATAAAGTCTTCCAATTTAGTATGTGGATGAAGTGTTTTGAACTTGTATCCGTTAAATAGAAATATATTTAAACAATTTGTTTGCAAAAGTAAAAAAAGATAAAATTTACAATTAAAAAAAAAAATTATTAAGATGTTTTTTTTCAGTCATAAAATGTAAATTAAAATATTTTTCTCTTGTTTACACTTATAGCGTATATTCCAATTGATATATCCATTTTATTGTAGTACTATTAAAAAAGAAAAAAATGAAAGTGCGGCCGGAGGCCGATCAATACCTTTGTCAGATAAAACATTAAATTGTCCAATTTTTTTATCTGATTGTACTGCAAATTCCAGCAAATTGTATAATTTAAGTATTGCAATGTTACATACCTAACGTTATTTGGTGTCTTTGCGTTTCGCATAATTGTATTTTTGTATAAATGCATTTTGAATAATTGTGTTGCGTATAAAATGAATCAAAAGTTGCTTTCGCATTAT
>JAUZNC010008151.1:0-14897 GCA_034780395.1 Vannuccia rotundouncinata | reverse complement strand
CACACATTTATTTTAAGTCACCTGAATATCCAACCAGATATTTATAGATACATAGCTCAATTGGATTTCGGTAAACTTCTTGAGTTCAAAAAGTTATTTTGTTATTAATTTTGATCTATAACAAAAGTATTTCTTTTAATTAAATCATTGAAATAGGAACTTTCTCTTCACTGAAAGCCTTTTTATGTAGTTATAATTGTTGGTATATTATTGTAAATTAGATGTTTTGTTTTGAAGTATACAAAATTGCGTTATAATTGTATATTTCATATTTTAATTAATTCAGATTGTATGAAACTTAAGTCTTTTCTTTCAAATTGGTTTAGTTAATTCAGCTTTCAAATAATTATTCAGAAGAAATTCAGCCTTCAAATAATTATTTTAAAATACCAGATAATCCACTCTGGTTCCTCATGACTCATCACCCACACCCCAAAATAACATTTCTTTTAAATTTGAGTTCTATATTGAGTACGAAGGATTTTATAAAGTACCAAACGAACAAACTTTAAACAAAAAGTAAACTCCATTATTTATCTGAATTGAATTACAAACGTCAAATTAGAATTACCTAAATAGCGGTTTAGAACGAAAAAATATAACACGGTCTTACTCATAATCCTCAAGGACAGATGGCAGGTTCCAGGATATCTTGAGACCTGTTTTGTCTTTAACAGGAGCCACTAAAATGGATAGGTAGACAGTTGCAATAATATAGAGCGTGCTTCTCCCAACTATAATATGTAATAGTAAATAGTTATGATGTAACGTAAATAACAGCTACCCAAGTAAAAGTTTCTGAATTCCTTCGTGTCGAAAGGATCCTTGTGATGCTTTAACGATGGCTTCTCCAGACCACTAATAAAAGAAGAAATAATGTGTGGAAATAAAATACAACAAAATGACATCAACACAAATAAAAATAACTACTTGTTCGGAACTCCACCAAAAATAGTTCTTGTCATTTCTTCCATGTGGTCCAAATCATCTACAAAACGTATCGCATAAATGTCACAGCAATATTATAAAAAATAAACACTCGAGATGTGTGAAGCAGTCACCTTTAGCCTGAATTGAGAGGGTCATAAAATGAGCGGAGTACATTCTCTTCCTCAAATCATGAAGATATTCATGTACATTGATGCCTTTAGCCTTCGGTGTATCCCTCAAAGATATCTTATTACCTTCAAGAATATACCGTCAAAACAATCACTTTAATTATATCAAATAACATTATAAAAACAACTATACTACTTGAATATTCTGTGAGTAGTATGCTTAAAATAAAGAGAAAAGTAATCACCCGATTGAAAAGTGCGAAAAGGTGAACCTTCTTTGCTGAAAGTACTCAGAAGTTGCTCAATAACAAAGGAATCATTCGACACCTGCATTTCGTATTCTAAAATTAATCATGACAAATAAGAGAGGAAATACAAACAGTTTACCAGCATATATAGAATAATACTCTAAATAACGGACAAGAAGAATTTCCTGCCAAATTCCGCACTATACCCAAGCTTAAAGTGTAGTATTAAAGTATAACGACGTGAAATTAACTTGTAAGAAGTTCACATACATAATAAATGAATTGAACACCATATTTGTTTTAATGTACACGACAAACTTCCAATCCATTATTCCAATTTCGCATTTGTTTGACGTTTACAACATTAATAAAAGATATTCAACGGTGAATACATATCTAATGAGAATTACAAAACTTTCAAATGCGCTCAAATGGCCACAATAAACACCCACCGCTGTGCACCGCTGTCAACTCCCGGTCTAAGCTACTTTTGTCCAATAAAGGATCGATAAAGAAGTTGGCGAATCGGTCCAAACTCTCGTAGAAGTGGCGTCGACGAACGTCGAAATAGAAGTTGGTCCTCTCCGCATCCGTCCAGGCGTTGGTCTCGCCGCCTCTCTGCGATATGTAAGAGTCGAAGTCGTTCTCAGAGGGATACTTCTTGCTGCCCATGAAGACCACTGTGGAAGGAGACCAAAGTTCAAAGTGAGAGAAGGAAGATGGAGGAAATTGTCATGACTGCGGTCTTACTATGCTCCATATAATGCGCCAGTCCCTGGAGTTCGGGGGGGTCATTGAAGCCCCCCACAGCCACACAGAGAGAGGCTGCGGCCTGAAGAGCACACAAATCTCTAAATCAAAAAGGTTCACTGCAATTAGGAAGTTGGGTCAAGAGTTCCAACCTTTTGTTTGCCACTTGGCCGTCCCTGTCCGTCGTTCGCATTGTTCTCATCATCGTCCAAACAGGCCCTGGCCATTTCTCGTTCCTTTCCTGAATCCGAGTCAGAGTCAGAACCACTGCTGCTCGAATCACTTTCGTCCTCGTCAGTTTCACCGGGCTTCAGGTCTGAGACGAGGATTACACGGAGACCGTTGTCCAAAGTTAACATTCTAAAAGAGAAATCATTTTGCAAAACATACATTTACAATATTACATATAACTTTATACAATTCAGGGAATATCCAACTTTTTTCCCAATTTCAATGCTGGTATATTGAATCAAACACTTTGCTGTTTTCAGTCAACTTTTCCATATTTCAGTCAACTATTATTTTAGATTTATGTACATTTGGAATTTCCACCATATCTATTTTTAGAAATTCAACATATCTACATAACATTTGTATGACATATTTACTGGGGCTGACTGAATATTAAAATTGGTATTTGATTTAACTTGAGTGTCTGATTTATTGCTGTCATGCTATTAATGTTTAATATTTATTTCTCAGAATAACATTATAAAGTTAAATAAAGATTATAATAATTAACAATAACAAAACTTTTACCATTTCAGTAAGGGACAATAGCCAAATTTATCCTGGAAATTATAGCTAAATCTGGAACTTTTACAGACAAATTAATGCTAAATTGTGAAGCAGTTTTTCTCATAATTATGCTGATGCAATTTAACCTTTTAAACCTGGCTATACAAAGCTTTTCCTTCATACAAAAGTTTCAATAAAAGTTGAGGGTATTTTCTGTGCTACCTATTGGTTGTAAAATTTACATAACAATAGTGAAATGCATTCAAATACAAGCTAACAATAATGGTCGATTACTTAGATGTACTGTGGTGTATAAATCAAACACACACATACACATATCATGTGTCAAAAATATATAAATATAAAGCTTGTAAGATTGCTAACATAAATATAATATAAATAAAATAGAATATAAATTTATAATTATATAAAGCATTTTACCTATAGACTAAACATGACGTATTTAATTATAAACATTTTTTTACAAAAATAGAGCAAAATATAATCAAACATACCTATAATCAATTATATATACACATAAAGCTAAATCTAAAAATTGGAAAATGTTTTTAATCATTGATTGTTTGCTTATTTGAATATAAAAATAGACTTTTTACTTTTGAATTATTATTTTCAATTATTGTGCAGAATATTTCAAAACAATTGAATATATTCTTATAACTGAAGATAAGATATGTTACTAATATTGAATATATATTTTATGGAATAATTATACCAAATATAGATTTTATTTGTAATAATAAATTGTATATTTAATCAGAGTTACATAGTTCACATGCATCAAACCTTTGGAACAAATCACAAACATGTTTAACATTGCTAATTGCACACAAATATTAGAGTTGTCATTATGGTAATTACAACTACAAGGCTTGGCTCCAGCATGCCCCAATGCAAAGAATTTGCTGGCTAGAACACAGTGTTAATGTGATCTGAGTGAGTGTATTTCAGCTGTCCTGGGTATAGCATTGTCTGCACCTCTTCTTTGGTCTTGTGTTGTGCACTGTGTGTAGTGCATTATCAGGGGTGTGGACAATTGGAAGCACAACTTGTGGGCCTTGCACAATCCCCAATGTATGTGTGAATGTTTCTGTTTGTTGAAAGAGTAAAAACACAGACTAATTTAAAAAGGATAGAATATTGGGAGAAAGCAATTGCCTTCATAGAATGCTTTCTGAGAAAATAATTATTTGTCTATGTTGATGCCACCAATCTTTTGGGTATTTTCCTTCAAGTCTGGAGACTTTTCATAGTTTTTATTATGAGAGCCACTTATGCTTGACTAAAAGCACATGAACTTGGCACTAATTGCTAAAGTGTGTGGCCAAAGGAACAAACATGAGTACAAACTGAAAACTTAAATGGAAGTAAATAATCCCATGTAACAAAATTTACAAGACAATATCAATAAACAATTTGTTTATATTATTGAGTAAAACTGATGTTTTCTATGGATTTCTATTTTATATTTGTAATACTTAGTTATATGATTGAATTATTTAATGGTTTAAACTATATATCTTACCAAGGAAGAATACCATGAGTCAGATCATTTGGGAAACCCTGTCCTGTATGATAAATTCAACTCATTGTTAGTGAAATAATTCCACCAAATGAGATAAATGCACACATCATAAAACATTTTATTCAATAGAAAGAAAATCCTATTTATGCTACTTGTGTTTATTGGACATGCTTCAAAAATCATAATTTCATTGTTTAGTCTTGGAACTGAGAATTTCAAAGATTTTCATGTTCAGGTAAAATTTCTGTGTGTTTGATTATTTAGATTTTTTTGTTATTTTCACTGGCTTTAGTCTTGTTTAGTATGCTACTTTAGCAATGGAAAACATCCAGAGGAGTTTGGAATCAACTGAAAATTTGGTGCAGTAAACTTCAAAACATGCAAGCAAGATTTTGTCACAATTAATGTTTTGAAACTGTGTGGTGTGAGGAGACTTCTCTGTGATGATGTCAGGAAACATACTTGAAGACTCCATCAACTTCTGCATTCCCATGATGTAAAATATAAATAACACAGACATTTTTTAGAAAGAGGCGTGCATTTTGTTCTTTTCTATTTCATACCAAAATTCCGACTGAAGTTGTATTGTCATTGTTCATTACAATTTGATAATGTGACAATTCTACCTTTAGTTTGCCTACATCCTCAATAATTCCAGGCATTCTTTTTATCACTAACAAAATTAAAATTTCCATGCCACAATTTGGTTGCAAGTATAGATGTATTTAACTTGTATTTATAAAGGAAAAACTTATCTGAAAAAACAACATCTAATATATAATAAACAGTTTCATTTTTCATGTCATAACCACATTAATCACATCAAAATATAACAATTTGCATAAAATGTAAAATCGTATCAGTCCCAATACTGGTTATTTAAGAATGATTTTGTTCTCATTTGATGATACAAAACTAAAATTATAGCCATATAATACATAATACACACTGGATAAACAACCCAAAAGGATATATTTATCATGCTGTGATACAAAGTTTAAAGGGTTTTAAAAAATTAAAATATATTAAAAAATCTTTGTAATTTATAATTCCTTTTTTATAGTGATGGGGATTGTAAGTGCAAATGCAGAATATCATTCTACATATTTATAACAGCACCATTTATGTATTAGAGGTCTTCTAACAACACCCTATAGTAAAACAAAAAGATTGATTTTTACAAAATTTTATGTTTATTTCATTTTAGACTTCCTAAAAACATTGTTCATGAAAATCAATAGTCTGTGAAATTGATACTCTGAATTGACAATTATAATTATGTATTTAGATTACTTGTTCAAACTTCTTAAATGTCATTACTAAAAAGTTATATATAAAGATTGTGTAAATTTGAGTCATTCATGTGTATATAGCTCATTCATATAGCTCATTCATGCCTTGCGATTGCTACGGTAACAACGACATCCCATGACCTACACAAAGTATTTGGTGGTGGAAGATGTAACATTCATATATACATAAATTATTTGTATACTATTATATATAGTATAAGAGCCTTTGATATAAATTTATATTTTTTGATAAATTGTCTATTTAGCTGACAATGAGAATTCAAATTTCAAAAAAGAGCAAATATATAAAAATTAAATGAAAATATACATATATGTATATCTAATATAAACATTTTTTTTATTATAGAAAGATATTTCAAATTTAGTATAATATAATTTTATACTATAATTTTATCTATATATCCTATAAAATACAGTAAATAATAATTGTCATATAACTGATAATATCACAAAAAAATATAATTATATTCAAGAATAGGTCAAATGGAGTTCATATTGTATATAAATCAGAGTAGGAGGTAATTGAATGTGTTACACCATGTTAGCTGCTATTATAAATGATGCAAAAATAATTAACCAATCAGGACAAAATAAGGATACTAATTAATACATTTGAATTGATATAGCCATTTGGAGAGGTAACTTTACTGTCCCATAGGACCATAAAGAAAAGGTTAATATTTGGTTGAACCTCTTTTTCAAACCCTGCAATGCACTGCATTATACTCAAATGGTATCTAATACACTATTTTTCTGTATTGATTCATAAAATTCTTTACAAACTTTGACTAAACACAAAACTTACATTCCCTCATTTTTAATAATATATAATAATGTCTGATATTATATTCTATTGTATACATATGTATCAAAAATTAATAGGCAATATAATATTTTGGCAATCATATTTTTTTAATAAGAAATCTAACATTATATGCAAAAATGGTTTGTATTTTTATAGTTAGAATGTTTTAATTTTAAGTGATATGTATCTTGCATTAAGATCTAGTTTTACATATTACTAATTAAAACGTTAAAATAATTAAAATATGAGACAATAATGAATATTCATAATTAAATACCTATATTTCCGATGGTCTGTATCACTTTTGTCTAGTTTGATAGTATTTTTGTCTGATTTTGATTTAGCTTCCATTCTGCTGGCGTACATTGATAAATATTTAAATCAATTTTTGAAAAAATGTACACAAAAATGACTAAAAAAGTCAACGTTTACGCTTATATTGTGCGGGTATTATTTTAGCTTCACTAGTAAAGTAAAACAATAAAAAGTAAATATCTCTTGATTATTTTAATTACATACTTTAAAATTAATATTTAAAATTTTAACCTAACATTTAGTCGAACATTAATTTAAGATAGAAGTTAAAATTTTTTTAAATATTAATAAAACTAGTGAAAAATGGTTGGGATTAATTGTATTAAAACATCCTGCCTCAATTAGCAGAGTTATACTTACAAATTGAATAATGCAGTAAAAGTAGTACATGTGCACATGTAGGACTAAAATGAAAGTCTATATAAAAAAAATAATAATATCAGACAGCGGTAAACATGCACGACTCCAGTATTTAGAAAAGAGGGGTAGTATTTTCTCGATATTTAACAGTTATAATTTACCATATTAAACGTATAAATTTTGACATTACTTTACAAGCATTATAACAAGTAAAATTGTAAGAAAATAAATTAAACACAATTTTAATAGATATAAAATAGTGTATATTATACAAATTACGTTAGAAGTTTAAAAATGTGTGTATATTTAAATAATGTACAAATTATATAAATTGTGAGATATATAGTCTTGATGTGCAAGTATATTATATTTATATTCTGGATAATTCACATTTTATACTCAGTCAAGTAAAATATGTTTCTTAAAATAGTAGACACTTAAGATGACTGAAATAAAATTTTCGGCAATTTGTCTGACGAGGATGTGCGTAGTTAAATATTAACTTTTACAATATTATTATCTTCATCTCTTTCAGTAGTTTCATCATCATCTTTTTCACGGTTCTAATAATTATATTCTGTTATTTCGCACACTTTTTCACAAATTGATCCAAGTAGAAATACAATCCAAAAATTGACTGTCTGATAGTCTCCTTTAGTACTAAGACCCTGGAGTTTGCAGTGGAAACCTTTTTCCTCAGCCTTTTATACTTTTAAATATTAATGCTAGTAGACTGTCTATCCAGTAATTCGACTCAACGACTTTTTCGATTTCGTCCAGCGAATTTTGCTTAACAGTCTAACGCCCAGAGATTTGGTATAAGGTTAACGCCCAACCGGGTCAAAATGACCCAAGCTAAGTTAAAGTTCTAAAAGGTATCATAATATTATTTACCTACATTTTTATTAAATTAATAGATTATAATTGGTTAGTTTTATATATATTTTTAAATTTTATCTGATCAGTAGTAGGTATAGAGTAGTATAACGTAAAAAATAATGAAAAAAATTAATTTAAGAAATTTAATAATTTTATTGTAAAGTTCAATCAAACAAAATTTTTTAAAACACATTTAATTACCATCATAATAATATAATATCTACATAATCATGTAATCTAATGAGAATAGAAAAGTTTGAAATAATGTACAAGTGAATTTTTCAGTTTACTGATCAGCACAGATGGTACACACTTGGGCCATATGGCCACGGCAAATGAGTTTATTACATCGATGACAGCTGAGAGCGGTTTTCTTATCAGATGCCTTCGGACACAGAGTACAGCGTTGGCGCTTGCGTTGAGCTTGGGCAACATTCAGCGGAGGAATATGAGGACCAGGTGCTGGATCTTTGTTGATCAGTTGAAGAGCCAATTCTTCGATGAACAATCGACGTCGGTGAGAGCAGTTGTTTTTGTAGTTAGGGTTGCCAGAAATGTAGACTACAAATGAATTGTAGCACGCCATATCCAGTAAATTCATGAAAACTGTTAGCGGCCATCTTCGTGAATTGTAGAGTAGGTGCGAATCAGTTTGTCAAGGGTCTCTACACCTCCTTTTGTTTTATTGTACTGGACAATCATATCAGGTTTCTTGTCTTCTCGATTTTCATGGACTTCGTTGTCGCGGTGTTGAGATGAGAGCAAAACCACATTTTTCCCATTTCTAGCAATATATGACACGATAGTGGCATCTTGCTGGAACCCGAACTCAGATGAGAGAGGTTGGCGAGTTGCAGGTGGCTTTTGGAAGGGGATTGGCAGAAAGGGACGGTTTTTCTTGCAAGTACCAAGATACGATAGGCGACGTTCTAGGAGTGCAGTAGACAGATCAAGTGTTGTAAAAAAGTTGTCTCTAGTGACATTCCGACCGCTCCCTGCGATGTGATCAATTAGCCGTAGTACTACTCGGGAAGCCTGTCCAACCTCACGCTGCTGACCAACCTTTCCGATATAAATATCAAAATTACAGCAATAGTAGACAGAGGCATCAGCTAGTAGCCAGATCTTGATGCCGTATTTCCCCAGCTTCGATGGTATGTAGACCTTGAATGGGCCTCGGCCATAAAAATTCACAAGCTGCTCGTCAACTGTCACATCTTGTCCAGGTCGATAATTTGATCTAAATTTTACAGCAAACTTGTCGGCGAGCTGACGTATTGGGGCTAATTTATCCAACTCTCGTCGTCCTCGTCTGGTAGTTTTGTCATCAAAACGTAGGCAAGGTCGTCAACCTCTGCTGCAATATTGCCATACAAAAAAGCAATGGCATCTACAGCTGCTTTTCATAGAGTAAAGTTCACAGATAGTAGAATATTTTCTAAGTTGTAAAATAAAATATTAAATTAAATTCAAATGTTCTGCTTTGTAAAATATTTTGGGTCATTGTGACCCGACTGGGCGTTACTCTTGCTTTTTTTCACAGAGATGTGATAGAGTACGTAAAATGATTGTTTTCAAAATTTTCTTTTTACAACTTATTCAAAACATCATTAAAGGAGAATTCTTTTTAAGATCAGGCCATAATGATGAAAATACTTTAAATGACAAATCTTTTCTAAGGCTATCGGGTCATTTTGACCCGGTTGGGCGTTAGACTTTTAAATATACTTTCCATGATCGATTGTGAGGGTTGGATTAATAAAGTCGAATAAAACATTATTTCTTTTGTTGCGTAAATATTTGTTTCCGATGAAGATGTGAATTCGTTTCGAAACATCTGATTTTGGAATTGTTTGATTTTTTGTTGAAATCAGAAAACCTTTTTAAATATTTTCTTGAGACAATTAATTATTGTAATTTTAAAATGTTGGATACAGTAAATTTTACAATAAATATGAAGGAATGGACCCCTAAAACTTGACTTCAATGTCAATGTTTATTAATCAAGCTCTTTAATGTATTAAGAAACGTCTACTGTATTTTGTATTTTAAATTTATAAAAAGGGAATTATTTTGCTTTAAATGTAGCCGTTATATTAAACTCACTTGAAATGGATGATTGAGACATATAATTCGAACCATCTTGTAGGATTCTAGGGATAAATATATTGTATAGAGATAACATGCTAATCTTTTTAATTGTTTTAATTTAACGGTATAGAATATTAATCCTTTTTTATATTATAGTTATGTTTTTTAATATTTTTGTATTAGTCGTAGTTATTAATTGTTAATAGTATTAATTAATAATAATTTTTTTAAAATTTAGTATCATGCAATCGTTCTGTGGACAATATTTCATTTTAATATGTTGATTAAAAAGAGTAAATATATATGTGCCGATTATTAATAATCAATAAAATATATTTGGTGTATAAACTGTTCTATACATTTTTCATAGATAGTGATTATATTTACATATAATTAAACACAAAATAAATTCATTAATCTACTTTTAAACCATGAAAAATAAAAAAAGTCCACTATAAGCAATCTTTCCGACATTTCCTTGAAATCTCTACTGTCTTCAAGATATATATACATTGTTTTCAACTTTGTGTATTAATTTTATAATCTAATTTATGTACTTGTAACATAAATATATTTTTTTATAACGCATATACACTTTGGAGAAAGTTAAATATTTAGATGGAATAATTTTTAAAGTGTATCAACAAATTAATTTAGTTATATTTTTTATGGGGGATTATTTAATGAAATAAATTGGCTACTTAGTCAGAATTTGGCTAATTTCCAGATGGCGTAGCCCGAAGAAAATAAAAAATTCTTACGAAGTAATCGATTTATTTCATCAAATAAAAGGTTTCCTTTCTGTTGACTAAACTTTTGTTATTTTAAATCATAGATATACCATCTCGGTTTTCAATTTACTAATCTATTAAATCAAAAAAGTATTATTACTGGTATTGGATAGGAATTAAGTAATTCCCTTAAGGAAATTTCAGTTAAATAAATATTAAATAAATAGTTAATCAGAACTTTAATCAAAAAATGTATGGATTCATGCATTCATAAATATAGAATTCGAAGGGGTGCAGATAACCGAGGAAGAAATATTCATTTAAGAGATACACAATATTTTTTGTGTATAATTTAGAATAATATTAAGTCTAAAGACAAATATAATGAGTTTAACAGACTTCGCTATATTTTTTTTATTTCTATCTGACTATTGTGAATTAATATGTACTATATATAATTATTTTCCTGAATTTGGAAAAATATCTCTTTTTCAATGAAGGAACAAAATTTTCTGCTATGCAACATGAAAATCAATTATTTTAATAATTTAATAATTCAATAATTTGACCAAACGCAAAAGAAACAAGAGGCACTGAAAGATTCACATTTTATCGACTTACCAGCCCATTGATTTTTTATTGAGATTTATTTATCATAATTCGCAAATATGTCACCTAAATATGTCGATAAATAGCATTTCATAGATAAGTAATTTACATTGATCAAAATAACGAAAATTAATTGATTTTTTATTGATTAATTAATTAATTTTTAAAGCGCAGCGCTTTTTATAATATGGGAAGGTAAACAACACCTAAAAAGGTCTTTTTAATTTAATTATTTTATTTTTTAAATCAGTAGCTTTATTAGTCTTTAAAATATTTAATTTACATATTTCAATCATAGAACTTGATTAAAATACATTCATAAGCAATTTTTTATCTGTTTTTTCCTAAAATTTTGAAACATTGTTTTGTGACTTATATTGACTACCTTTGTGACTAATGAGTTTTAAATTGGTGTTGATGTTTATAAAAGTTATATGTATTAAGAAATGTTATGATAATTACATATTTAATATTAACATATTGTTTAAATAATTAATTTAGATTTATATAATGTATTGTGACAATTAATTTATTTATATTAATATTAATTACATATTACATATTACATTTTATTTATTTTTTATTTTAACATGCACGGAAAAGTACTATTTTTCCTATGGCAGCATGCATGGAAAAGTAAGCTTTTCTATACCTACAAAAAAAAATTATTTAAATTTAAATTTTAAAAAATTAAGAAAAATATATAAATCATAGAAAATATAAGAATTTCATAGAATTGTTGTAAATATTCAAATAACCATCTAACTTAATATATATGATGCTTAGAAAAAAAACTACGTTTTTTCATTGGAAAAGCGCATTTCTATACTCATAAATATATCCAAACTCTATCGCTTCGCTCTCTCGTCTTAATAGATATCCTCGTATAAAAAAGTAATACTTTTCCAATTTTAGGAAAATAGTCATAACAGAACTAGCCAAAAACTCTTAACTAGCCAACATATAATTTAATATCTATACGTGGTCTTGAGCATCTTGAAACCTACTTTCATAGAAATCTAAAAGTGAGCAACAATAGATATCAATCAATAAATATTGATTTTTAAAAACCTTTTTACAAAATAAACTTTAAACTAGCCTAATTTTTTAAATCGGTCTCAAAATAGATCTCTATAGGTAAGGCATGCATTTAGCTCAAGACCACGTGGGTGTGTGTGTTGACCAATTATGAGTTTCTGACTAAATTCTGTTTTTACAAACAACCTTTATGAAAATGTTATAAATGCCTTTTTTAAAAGAAATTCCTTTCTAATTTATAAAGTTATAATTGAACTATTTTTTCTTTGTGATTGAGACCATCAATATAAATAATGGGAGGTTAATTCTGAGATAATTTATATCTTTCAGTAGGTATAAAATTATTTCCATTAAAAATCTAGCACATTTGTAATGTACATATTTTGATAATTACAACTAAGGATTAAACATTTTTTTTCAATTCTCATTTGCTCTATTGTTGTTAAAATAAAACAAATTAATATATAATTAATAGTCATTTTAAACTAAGTTCCAAAACATTTCATTAAAAGTAATATAAATATTTTAAAATATTACTATATTAAAATGTTATTTGTATGATAATAATTTATTTTACTTGGATTTATTTTTAAAGCAATTCCCATAAAAATATATCCTTTAATAAAAATAAAAAGGTGCTTACTGAATATAAGAAATTTCAGAAATTAAAACTAGGTTATTACAGATGTTTATAATGTTATGTCCAATTTATATTCAGAATTTATGTACTAAATTGTGGTAGATTATCACATTTGATTAACATTTTATGTATTGTACATTTTGCATAATTTATATTTGTGTATTTTTAGAAATTAAAATAACCTGTTAATTTGCTCTCCTAATTCATTAAAAAATAATTAAGTTTGATAATATATGATGATATTAACAATATATTATAGATGAAAATCTATTCCTGACAAATTGTATTAATTATATTTGGGAATCAGGCTTATTAACTTCTCATGTTTTTTAGTGTCGAATTGTTTTGATAAAAATTGTTTTCTTTTTTAAAATACTACTTACTGCAGTAGTTAAAGTTAATAGCGAATTTATTTTTTTGTGTTAAAATCTGTTTTTGTTGAAATTGTTTTAAAACCAAAAGTTCAATAAAACATTTCAAATTTGTCTGAAAGTCATATAAATGAATTTTATGGAAACAATTCTTTGATAATTCTTTTGATAATTTCTATCATAACTTGATTTTAATTTGAAGTTACTTCTTAATAAATTCTATTTCTAAATTATTTTATTTTGTATGTTGTGTGTCGCTATGTATACCTTTGTCAATATTGCAGTAAAACATGTTCCTTTTTTAAAAGAGATGTGAAAAGAATTTCAATAGGTAAAAACATAGATTATCTAAATATGTCAGAGAGGTACATAATAAAAATATACAATAAAATACAAAAGTTAATTATTATACATCTTGAATTTCATTGCATTTTTTTAAACTGAGACTAATTTTATAAATAAACTCAGTATGTCTACAGGGTTTTGTGTTATGAGCGGTTGATCTAAGGATTTTTAAGAGCTCAATTTGAGCAATGAAAGGTTTTTCAGAGTAAAATTCTATTTGTTTCTGTTTGTAACGTAATACATATCTGACAGAGAGTTAACATAATGAATTAATTTGTAATCTTCTTGAAGAGGATATCAAGATATCTTTACGTTTAACAAAATTACATTTCTCACAAAATACGCATGAAAGTGTATAAACAACAGTTTTATTGGAACAATTTTGTTTTTAGCGAGTGAACCTGTTACAAAAATTACAATTCGAAATTGCTTTTTGTTGGTAATGTTTAGAATGAAAGATTTCGGAATTTGAAAAGAAATATTTTTGGAACTATAAATTTAGAATCATTTAACCACATTTATCGAAATTGAGCAATATTCAAAATTTAAATTTAACCTTTAGATTTGTTGTTGGAATAAATGGGTAGAATATTAATTTTTATTTATAGACAATAAATTAATTACTAAATGACAAAATTGAATAAATTAATCTTATTTAATCAGAAATGAGAGAAGTTCGGTTAAAGGATGATGCTTCAAATAGTTTAATTTGAACAGATACCTAAAATAATGGAATGTCTTGGGTAGATTACACGTCACGTATTAAAAAGGACAAATTAAAAAATAGGCCATACATTAAACACGTTAATGCGAATTTTGCAAAAACAGTCCACAAATAAACTTTAAAATTGTAAAATTATAATAAATCGTGAACATTTTTTAATCAATAAAAGAAAAGTATCAATTGGGGTTGTAATAGTCATCCCATATTTCTGGACATGACTCAAATAAATTTGTAACCCCGCCAGAAAAGTACATTATTAGAACTAGCTCAAATGTATTCAAATTCCTTTTTCTAAATCTTTATAATATGAATTTTAGTTCTATAAATGTAATTAAA
>JAUZNC010008140.1:0-33157 GCA_034780395.1 Vannuccia rotundouncinata | reverse complement strand
TTAATAATTGTGTAGTCTTGCTTGAGTGTAGGTGTATACGTAGTTATTAGGTGATCGTTAGCAAGGAGTGAAGTTGGCGGAGTGGTAGGGACAGTGGGCGCATGTCGAGAAGGTAGCTGGTTCGACACCCCGGCTGACCCGACTTTTTGTCGAAAATAAATTATTTGCTTTGAGTTGTGTTGAGACGTAGAGGGTTGTAGTTGAGTTTTTGGTAGGGTTTGTGAAGCAAATAAGAAATTATCGATGTTGTTGTTGATACTTACGAGCGGCGCGGTCGTTTGATAAGGATAGTTTGAGCTAGAGTTAATTAGAACGGATGAATCACTGTTTTTAAAGTTCCAAATTCCCACTTTAAAGATATCTTTACGGTTTTTCCGGGGCAATTTTAGTGAGGGTGAGAACTGTAAGGTCTTAAGGAAGGTAGTAGAAATAAGGCCAAAAATGAGTATTTCTGCTCAGACACGACACGGATCGAAACCGAAAACTACTTCCATACATACTATACATGTATACATTGAGAGGGATCTGTACCTCTGAGTTCAGCACCCATGTTAGTCTTTCATCAATGGACCTTACTGCAATACACAGCCATGTTAATTGTCCCATGTCATGCTATCTGTGACTCCATCATCACAGGCATCCACAAGGCTTGAAATTTTGAGATTAATTTGATTGATTTTTGGTTTGGTTTAGGGTACCCATGGGCATCCATATCGATTTGATTTCCATTAAGTTAGAGTATAATTTTGGTTATTATTTTGAGGTCTTCATTTATGCAAGAATTTGTGTCATAAATAAAGCGATTTGCTCGCAAGCATTATTCTGACTTCCTCAATGAACACAAGACGGTCAAGTCTGCAGATGACAAAAATTAAAAAAATGCAAAGTTTTGGATAACGAATTGCATGATCTTTGACATGCATTGACTTTCTATAGTTTACAATCAATTTCTGCACAATATATCAAATGTTTAAATCCCACTTAGCTGGGAAAACACCAGGATCATTATTTTTAGAAAAACTGGGAACCCTGTTCTGTTAATATGTTAATATCTGGGTTTATTATTATTGGTCCACTAATAGTGTGGTATAAATAATATATATTATAATGACTTCATCTTTTTCCTCAATCAAATTATATGGAGCTATTTTTGAAGCTTCCAAATATCAGCCCTGTACATACAGAGTCTTAAAAAGTCTTGAACTTTGTAATGCTTTATCCAGACTGGAAAACAGAGCCAGGTCCTATAAAAGTATTTTTTTTTGTGAACTGTGGATTTTTGAAATTTTATAACTTGTAAGATGAAAAGCCAACTTTCTCTAAATTGATCTATCTAAATAAAATTGTAAAGTAACTCCTTACTAAATAAATCTTTATCTAATATTGACAAGACTTATGATTTTTGATGCTTGAATTGCATTGCTTGTGTATAATTCCTGCTTTTTAAATATTTAGCATTACGAAAATTGGATGAACATAAGTCCCACATTATATATATTTCTTGTTTTATTTATCTATCAAATGTAATTCTTTATTGCGGTTGTTGATTTCATTAATTCAGATATAGGTAACTAAGAAATAGCATTATTATTTGAACTGTCAGTTATATAATTAATTAAAAAAAATCTCTTATAATTTTAATATTAAAATCAATTCAAATGTTACTGTTTAATAAATAAATATTTTTGAGGCTTTTTAAAACGGAGGTCTGTAACCAGAAATTAACAATTATGTGATAGAAGTTTTTACTAACTTTTGTCTATACTTCTAATATTCTGCTTGATTCACCAATCTTTAAAATTTGTCACATTTTTATTTCAGTTTCTCTCATCAAGACTATCACAGTGGGTTCAAACTATGAAGTTTGCAGATGTCAAAGTGACCCAAGATGGGGAAGATTGTGGAGAGAAGGAACTTGTGCAGGAAGGTCTGGCGAAGGTTTTCTTACCAGATGGTGTATTTTACAATCCTGTACAACAGTTCAATCGGGACATCACTATTGCTGTGATTCAGGAATATGCAACAATACATCACGAGGAGTGGCAGTCGAAGTTGGAGAAGAAAAAGAAACGAAATACCGACAAAGGTCAGCACATAAATTGAATGTTGTAATGATCAATCTATCACTCGTAGCACATTTTAATCCTTACGATTACTGTTTTCCTTCAGAGACCGCCACCCTCTCGAATGAAATTTATTCTGGAGTTGATATTCTGGAAGCTCTAGCCGCTTCGGGTCTCAGATCTGTTCGATTCGCTCTGGAAATTGCCAAACCATTCAGCCAATCCGTCTCCCCTAGGGATGATGACGTAATGACTTCAGGACCGCGGATCGGCCGAATTCTGGCTAACGACGCTGATGAGGAGGCAACACGACTGATTGTCAAGAACGCTGAACTGAACGGAGTTAGTGATCTTGTTAAAGCATCCTGTGAAGATGCTGTTCTCCTGTGCTATAAACATCGCCAGTTTGATGATAAGTGGGTCGTAATTTGCATCTCTTTCCATAGTCATCCATTTTATAGTTAAAACGTAAACGTTTTTTCTTTTAGATTTAATGTGATTGATCTGGATCCTTATGGGAGTGCATCGCCTTTTCTCAACTCCGCGATGGACGCCCTACATGATGGTGGATTGCTCTGTGTTACTTGTACTGACTCTGCGGTCCTCTGTGGTAGTGCAGAGGGTACGGCTTTTGGAAAGTATGGCAGCCAAGCTGTTAAGTGCCCAGCTGTTCACGAACAGGTAAATTATTTGATGTGTTGCTTATTTTGTTAACTTTATAAAAAAAATCTATTTTTACTAAATAATTCGTTTTAATATGTATTCTACTTGTTTTTTTAAAAGTAGTATTGAACAAAACATATGATAAAATTGATATCGAGGATTTTTTTACTAATAAGATTAAAAAGATTTTTTGTTTTTAAAAAAATATATTTGTTTTTACATATTGTTCATTGTTTTTTATTATAAAAAAACGTTTACTTGTAAATGATTTTTTCAACAGCTATGTCGTCCTGTGCTTTGTCTACTGAATTGTCTTAACTGTAAATAATTGTTCTCTTCGCTTGATGATATCTTTCACAACATCAGGGACTTCGGATTCTCCTCCACGCAATTCAAGCCGCAGCTTCCCTTTACGGTAAAGTCATCGAGCCTTTGATGTCATTATCGATCGACTTCTACATGCGTGTGTTTGTGAGGGTAAGAAGCTCTCCCAAGAACGTGAAGTCCATCGCCTCGAAAGTCGCCATGCTGTATGTTTGCAATGGATGTAATGTGAGAACTTTATACACCCCAATTTGCACTTAGTTATCACCAGCTTCAACTAACTCCTTATAATTCCGCAGACCTTTCACCTCCATCGTCTGGCAGAGGCTAATGACCTGCCTAGTGGAAACAGGAAAGTTATCCCCAACCGCGGGCCACCAGTGGGCCCTATTTGTGAGCATTGTGGTCACACTCATCGCATTGGTGGACCGCTTTGGGCGGATTCCATGCACAACAAGGATTTTCTAGAGAGGCTCATCACCAGACTCAAAAAGTTGGAGAGACCAGGTTTGTTTGTCCGTTTGTTTGATTATAATTCAATTATTGTTGAATCTAAAATCTTGTCTATTGTGTCGCTCGATAGATGGCTCGAGGTCGCCCAATCGGAACGCAGAGGGGAGTCATGGCAGTCCTTTTGGAACACTGGACCGAATGATTGGGATGTCTTCCCTTTTGCAGGAGGAACTGGACAACAGTCCGCTGCATTATCGAACTGATCAACTGGCAAGCACCATGCATACTATCACACCTTCTTTCCTAAAGTTCAGGTGACTTCTAAAACCGTTTTCTGATAGTTGACCGTCTTTAGATTGTTGTAATATTTAGTAAAGATTTTACTGAAATAATCTTCATTTTAAACGAGATTTTAATATTTTTGAGGCTCGAAATTAATTCTAATAACTTTTTATTTTTTCGTATTTAGTTCATTTGTTTGAATTTTGGAACAAAAATGTTTTCGTTGAAATATTGCATTTGTGTCGAAGGTGGTTGATTATTTATTGACGTCAGATTAATCACGAGTGGTTTAACTTGTAATATACCAATATAAAACGTGTATTCAAAGCGAGTTTATTGTCCCTTTTTATTTTATTAGATAATAATTGTGAAAATTAACGAAAGTTTGATCATAATCCATAAATAATATATATTTTTTATAACAACATATCAACAAATAATTACTTTACTTTACTATTCTATTCTATTTCCAATCTAAGTTAAAATTAGGCATATTACTAACAAGAGAGCTTGATCATTAGAAATTAAAATGCAACAGTTATATAATTAAACTCTTTGATAAATTGTGACACCTGAAAAGTCTAGCTCAGCTGAAATACGAATTTGGTCGGCTGTGTGAAACTGGAAAAGACTGGTAGCAGAACCGTTGGTGAGTGGTTCGATGCCGTACATAATGCTTGCACCAGGTTCAGTCCAACCTGAGATGCACTTTTTAGGGTCGTCCATTATAATGACCAGCGCTTCAAAACAGAGACAATTACAGGAATGATTGTCTCTATATCGTATGAAGGGAGTTCCAGAGACCTTGTCAATATTCCACGGATATGAAGCTGTTAAATTGCCGCTGTGTAGAGTCCCTTTTAAGTCATCGCTGTCCATAGGAGGTTTCACTGCAAACCAAGCGACCACAACACCATCCCGCAATAATTCTATCCGAGTCATTGATACATTGAGCCGCTTCCAGATATTCAGAAGCGGTGATTTGTACCAGCCTGGGTCGCTGTTGATCCCGGGAACTGTCCAGTTATACCAGATCACGTCGTTGGCCAGATGAGAATGGATTCGGTGTTCTATGGGACCAACATATTCCAGACTGCTGAAGAGAGGCACGTCGCTGCCGTTTGAAAAGGGGTTCATTAATCGGGAGATGGTGTGGTTAACGGAATCGCTGAGCGGGAGGCCAAAAGTCTCGCAGATGGAGTCGTCACTACTGTCAACAAGGAAGTTGGAGAGACGTCGAGTCAGGGCCATATTTGCGCATTCCAGTTTGTCACCAGAGATCATTTGAAGAGTTGAAACGATTAAAATCACGTTTAGTAACATCTTTATTGTGGAGGTCATGCCACCGAGTTGATTTCTGTTTTAACATGACCAATTTACAATCTACAATTTTTATAAGTAATGATTTGACCAATCAAGACTTGGTATTGGGCATTGGACCAATCATGATGAAGAATTTTTGTATTGCTGTTTGATGAGTATATTTTAGAAACAAAATTTTTTTGGTTTTATTTCTTTTAAAATAATTTTTTCTTTGTTTTATTATTCATTTTTATAATTCTTTCTTAATTTTTTATAAATTGACTTTTATTTTTAACTTTTACGATTTTAACTATAATTGAAGTTTAATGTTACTGATTTCGGAATGATCCACAGAACAAATTAACTAAATATGACTGTTTTACAATAGAATTCGCCTAGAAAAACTTTTTCTTTAACTGGCTTCTTCATTTTTACCATCAGAAATTTTAAATATAATTAAAAATAGATCGTCTATAACAACACTTTCCCCTCCCCCTCACTGTTTAATAAATTCGTCAGTCCATCCCGGTTTTTAATATAAAAAAAATTATTGGGTAACTAAAGGTAATTTTAGATGGACTGTGAGGAAAGCTGTGAGGAAAGCTATGTTAGAAAAGGTTAAATACTTGTTGCAGTGTACCAATGGTTTTGATCCTCTATATAAGTAGTATGGGATGGGGATATCTAACTCATGACTCATCACACCTGAACCAAAAAAAAATTTTTTTAATTTGAATTTTACATCTAAAAATAATAGTAAAAAAGGTTTGACCGCCCCTCACGTACCGTACGTAAATTTTCTCATTTATCTTCAATGTAAATGCACTTGGCGAATGTAAAGAATTAAAAAAATGATAAAATAGACAAAATTGATAAAAAATTTATCAATACAGGGATTTTTACCAAGACAGTAATGGATATCAGTAATTTTAATGATAAAATTTGCTAATGTTAATAAAATGTACTTATAATACCAAATTCGAAAATATTTGCTAAAATCCCTAACAGTTTGAAATACTACTATTCAATTAAAAGTAGTCATCTTAAAAAATTAAAAATATTCGCAATATTTAATCAAGTTTTTAATTGAAAACTCGAATTCTCCATATGCTATATAGTTATATATATGGTCATTAACATGAAATTCATTACTGTCTTGGTAAAAATCAAAGTATTGATTAAAATTTAGAAGTGTCCATCAAGTATCGATAATTATATTTAATGAATTTATAAATAATAATTAAATTTATATTTAATAAATTCGAATTCTCCATGTGCTATATAGTAAATATTGTCATTAAATTAACTGAAATCCCTTACTGAAATCATGTTTTAAAGGTGATGAATCATGAGTTAAATATACCCATCCCATACTACTTATATAGCATAGTTTATTACTATATCTTATCTTCAGAAAAGTTTACTTGATCAGAAGAATTCTTACTTTTAAGAAGCTATTTTAGTAATTGAAAAATCATTATTTTGTTATTTTTTACACGTACCTATTTTATACGTACATATTTCAACAACATTTGATATTTGTTTAATGCATTTCTCTGTAGAATAACATTATGATGCTGCACTTAAAGTTACAGTCTATTTATATTATTATACATTCCATAAAGTATAAAAATCCTCTAGTATTTTGGTTGTCTACCAGCTTTGCCTAAAATCATTATGCAGTCAAATTCTTCTATAATATGAGTTCGTCATTTTAATTCTGGCTATTGGATTTCTTATATGCAAATTTAAAGGTATCAATGATCAAGATTGAATGATGATTTTGTTTGAATTTAGTGAACTTCTACAGTGATGACAGTTTTAAACAAAATTATACTTTTTATAGTTTATGAATCGTTTATGAATAAAATATGGGGCTTTTTTAGATTAAATTGTAAAATAGACTTATTGTTAATTCAAAGTTATCTCTCTCCACATCATCCGTCTATCCAAACTTTTTCTTTGTTTCAGTAAATGAAAGCTTTGTATAAAATAACAATTCTTTATCAATTTGTTCTGACCTTTAAAAATGTCCCGCTATTTCTTCTAATTTTGGTTTGTAAAGAAGGTGTCACTTTTAATCATTCATCAAATGGAACCAACATAATTAACAATGACAGTCAGGAAGCACTCTGTACGTGTCTATACTCAGATCAATGTCAGTTAATAGCCCATTTTATAAGGATATTGTTTCATATCAATTGGTCATGGTTACCTTTGTCCGGTGTGTCTATTCATTTAAATAAAGGAAATGTATCACAATGTGAACCTCCAAATAGTATTATTTATTCAGCTAGTTAATGCCGCCTGATATTCTGATAACCTAATTTTTCCATAGCTTATAACTTTCTCTCTGTGACCTGATTTGTGTTTTATAATTTAATAAAGTTCTTTTCACCCTGCGGAACCACTTTGTCTTCTCCAGATCCGCTCTCCTCACGGCAGGATATCCAGTTTCTCTGGCCCACTCCTGCCTTAACTCGGTCAAGACCACCGCCCCGCCGCACGTCATTTGGGACTTGATGCGCTGCTGGGTTAGAGATCATTCTCCTGTCTCCAAAAAACATCTGGAAGACCCCAAAAGTGTCACCAGAAAGATCCTCGATAAACCGCCCTCCATTGAAGCCGATTTCACCCCCAAACCTGAAGCCAATCCGGCCTCTAGGTTGGATCGTTTACTCAGGTTACGATCTATAACTTAACCAGGATCAATATCAGTTCACGATCACCTTTCTCTCTCTCGTTACAGATATCAGCAGAATCCAGCAGCAAACTGGGGTCCCAAAGCGAAAGCAGGAAAACGAGAATCGAGCCCTGAAGATTTGGTTAGCAAGAGATCTCGCCTACAAGGAAAGAAAAAAGTTGTTCCTAATTCTGACAGTTCCAGTGGTCTTATTTGAAGGATTTCCAGCTCGACAGTGTGTTTGTTAATAATGTACATATAATAATGTGGAGGGTGGTTTCCTATATTATGTAATTATCAGTTGAAAATTGAAACAGGGGATATTTTTTGCTGCATCTCTTAGTCGATGTTAATCGTGATCCTGCACAAATTTCTATTTATGTTGTGAAATATTACAACAACTTTTTTAAAGAGTATTTTTCCTTTATACATAAGTAATGACTATGAGATATGTTTTTTTCTTTAAATATGTCAAAGTTTTATAAATATTAAAGAAAACATATTGGTGACTTGCGTCTATATTTTTCTCTATTTCGTAATTTTCTTTTGAAAAACATTGTATAATCAAAATAGTATATAATAGTTAAAGACAATCTACGACAAGACCTTCAAATACACTACGAAAACACAAATTACAAAAAACTTTATCAGATGCTACTTCATAATGCAGCCGCTTCCAGGTGTTACACCAATGTGGTTGAAACTGTCTATTCTGTCTTCCATATTGCCGACTGGGTAAATTAATACCAATAAGTGGGTGCGGTATGGAATCATTGGAATTATGTTTGAAGTTGCAGATGCAGAAGAGATTGGATTACCGGTAGGAGGCTCCGAAGAATCAGATGTTTGGGATGGATCAGTCACAGGCAGTGTAGAACGATCTGGATGAAGAGGCACCGATGAAAAAATCTTGATTATGGATGAAATTTGTTTACTTTCTTTTTGAAGTTTATACGTTTATTCTCCTTCAACCGTTCCCATCCAGACAATTTATGCTTTTTATTCAATTGCCGAAAAATATAGCTAGTATATTAAATTCTTTGTTGTTGCCCAAAACAGGAAGTTTCTGTAAAATTATTTAAAAGTACGTATTACCTAAATATAATAGAGAATATAAAATATCTATACTAACATACATTAATGTAATTTAGTATGATACATAGTAGTACACACTGTAGGCGCGGGGGTCTTCATCCAACAATCCGAGGGAAGAAAGCGGTATCGTAGAACTGTGTCTGAGTTGAAGGAATATCATCCGGCCACTTAATAAAGTCGTCCATTTTATTAACAAGTGCAGTACACAAACTCACAGTTGCTTGGCTCAAGTTCAAAGTATCGGCAACGGACAATTGTAGAGAGGTGCTACCCAAGTAACGAAGAGTACAAAGAATTTGGATCCTAGGAGAAATTGGACGACCTTTGTTAGTTTCTTTGAGTAGATCGTTGTTTAAAATGTTTGTCAGATAACCAATTACATCTGCAAGAAAGGATTTCGGTTTTAATGTGGCAATAATTCTATAAAATATATATAATTTTATATAAATACTTACCTCTTGTAAAACGATATTTTCTATGTAAATCTATGTCGTCCTCTGAAGTTATTATTAGTTGTGTCATTTCGAGGCATGCGATAATATTGCCTTTTTCGTCTATATTGAACTCGTAATGGTACGTGCATATAAGCTGCCATGTTAATTAATTAATGAATATCCTTTTTATCAATCTGAGATAGTTTGTAATGGTATGACAACATATTAAATATTTGCCATTGGTTAAAAGCAGGTAAACTAAGTGGAAAGACTGCTCGGAGGCAGTCTTAACAGTACAATGGAAAATTTTAGTCTGGACTATAATGATTTAGTCTAAACTAAGTTAAGTGTACACTATAAATAAAGTTTCTTTGCTAAGTCCAGACTAAGTCCAGACTTAACAAAGTTTTGCACTATAAATACCACCCCCGGATTACACATGCTTAATACGTTATATAATAATACGTCCGGTATATAGATACTATTTACCATACAGTTAAATTTTATTCATAACGTGTCAGTAGGAGAGTCAATATTATTGTCATGGTATTTCAAAATCCTTAAAATATCAGGGTAAACTTTATTTTGGTGTAAGTATGTAAAATTTTAATGCAGTATTAAATATAAATTATGATAAAGAGAATGCAAAAATTTCGCGCGAAAATAACTGCACCTACATATAATTAGAACAAGTCAATTGATATTTTATTGGATGCAAAAAGAATTTCAACAACTCAGGCTGATATTGTACTCTATGCAAAACTAGTTCTCAAATTCAAACATAAGTTGAGTGACTTTTCTGAACATCGATTGGACACATTGTATAATATACATCGCTGTTTGAACTTA
Organism: Vannuccia rotundouncinata; assembly: GCA_034780395.1. Classification (NCBI taxonomy): domain Eukaryota; kingdom Metazoa; phylum Platyhelminthes; order Proseriata; family Coelogynoporidae; genus Vannuccia; species Vannuccia rotundouncinata. The sequence goes on along the minus strand of JAUZNC010008140.1, from coordinate 23,009 downwards.
ATCCAGAATTTAAACACTCTAGTTTGAAAGTTAGCAAGGCATTTCTTTTGCAATTTATTATTTTAATAACTGCCATCATTATATTGCGATTACATATGGATAGTAGTAGAATCTACATTTTTGCTGAACTAATATTTAAAATACTGTGTCAAAATAGGATATTAAATCTAATGTAAAAATTCTGTAAAGTGAAATCACAATGACAGATTTACTTGCAGATACTTAATTCTTAATATAACCCATGGAAACAACGATACTGTCGAAAGTGGGTTTTCAGTCACTGAGGAACACAGTTATTGCTCAACGTATACAGTCTATGATTTTGTCAAATCTATAGTGGGGGATATTTCAAAAACAATGCTTACAAGGGTGTTCAAAGCGCGCAGCACATATAAATTACATCTGGAGGAACTTAATCAAGAAGCAATACAAACTAGCCAAATATTAAATCTTGTCTACTTCTTACAAGAATATAACTAAAATATAACTTACTACTGGGGCCTGTTTTCCGAGCAGAAAAGAATATGATCTCAGAATTGATCTGAGAATAAGCGATTGATGTAATGATGTCCTTTTTATTTGTATGCAAATTTCACACTGTTATAGAATTATTGTTTGTCATGTGTGAGTTAGGATGTTGAAATTAATTTTTTTGAGCCTACCTGCACATCACTTAATATATAATAACAACTACAAAAAATGAGTCAGGGTGAATGTCAGGATGTATGTCAGGGTGAGGATTTTTGCAAACTCTTATGCACTGTTATGAAAAAAAACAATCGAATCAAATTTTACATCAAATTATTTTAAAATATAAAATCTATAATTCCGCAATATCCAATTCATTGAAATTAAATTAGAAATGGTCTAAACCTACGATAAGGTGTTGTTAGCTTTCAGTGTTCATTAACATATGCTCGCTGCCTACACACCCTGTATATTGAAATCTCAACAAACTAGATGGTATTTTTGTAACAGCTATTGAAAAACGGTTTGATTTTTTAAAACGAAAAAAACTTTTACAAATAAAGATCTAACAACAAAGCTACATCATTTTGCAAACTGTAGATTTTGATTTTCAAGAAGTGTTAAATTTATTCTATAATAAGCAAATAAGCAAGGGCAGATTTTAATAATTATCTTAGTATCATTTACCAATACTAGAATAATTGTTGTCGACATTTAAATTATTTCAATCAGTGCAAAGTTTATTCCCATTCGGAGCTAGATTTCCATTTAATCGATATATACCTATATGCAGTATTTTTCATTTCTGAAATTCATCATACAGTGGACATTGAATAGCTGTGTTCGAAATAATAACGAATGGTGTTATTGTAATGATGAAACATTGAAACTAAAAAAAGGTTTTTATTCAGTTTGCAAAATGTTAATTACAAACATTAGACGATATATTTAATTATGTCTTACCTTATATTGTGTAACTAAAAATAATTTATATCCACATTGCTAATGTAATTTTTCTTTCCTTGAAGCACTGAATTGTTAGCTTTTAAACACAGATTACTTTCAAATGAAATTGAACAAATTAACATTCACTTTTTTATTTCATTTTTTATAAGGTTAGATCGCTAACCCACTTTTTGCCATTTTGGCTTTAAATAATTAAGGTATAAATTAATATATACATATTATAAAAGCGGTCAAATTCAAATGTTAGAATGGATGGTGTTTTAGAGCGTGTTCAATCATATAATAATGCGTTGAAAATTGTATATTAATAATTAATATAGGTAATATAAAATAATATTGTTATCTAAATATTGACGTTTATAATTTCCTCTTGTCAATTAAATCTATAAACAACTTTTAAAAGAAGAATTATAGTGGCTTTATATTAATAAAATAAAACGACTTAAAAACATATTTAATTGAATGACTCACAATCTCTCTCCATATAGAAAATTGCAATCAATTCATAAATGAGTAATTGTAATTTGTTCAGTTCTCCTTTAGAGGTTTACAGATGAACTTTTCGGCCCAGTATAATAAGGAAAAATGAAATGAAATTATTTCATAATTGTAAATACTATATGCAGAAATAACATTCGAGTAAAATAAATTACAAACATACGAAGAAAACATATATATATAGCTCATAAAACAACGGATTTAGAATCATATGAAAAAATATGTTATATTATTTATATTATATATTCTATTGTTATCATTTGTAAGCACCCGACACAAATTAATAAAATTTAGTAAGCTAATTATATAAACACTCATTTAAGTTAAGAATGAATGATATTTTATTTCCTAAAATAAAAAAGAATCCGCTTTACAAATATTACGCACAGTTGTGATATGCTACTCTTTCCAAAATAAGTAATATAAATATAGAACATGTATAAAGTTATGTACGTATTAAATATAATAAATTTCCCTTTTGACATTTATTTCTTTTTCTTTGCAGAAGCAGCTGCAGTTTGTAGTCTATGCTCTAAATTATAATCCCTTTTTGAGTTCCAATAGCCATCCCCATTATTTCCCAAATAACCGACGAATGGTTGTTGTTCTAGTGGCAGTATTTTGGCGCAACGTTGGCCTGGCTTAAGACGGGGACACGTGCACGTCAAACGTTTTCTAATAATGAGAGAGGGAGAGAAAAGTACACTTTTAATGCTTCAAATATTAGACTAAACAAATGCCTTATTTTGGGTTATATTAATGGTTAATTCTTGGGGCGATAGAAAACTTTCACGATGTCAAATAAGCGTTAAGAATTCCTGAGACTGTTTTAAATATATAACTAGATAAATTAATATATATAGTATAACTTTTATGTCAGTACTGTGATAATCATTTGATTGTAAATATAATATTGACCTAATATTGAGCTAAATAAACCGAATATCTATTCTGCATTTTCGATAATCAGCTTAACATAATTTAAACACTGCATTTTTAACAACAAAATATGTCATAAACTAAGAAAATATACCTGTATATGGTCATGACGCCAAAATGGATGTTGAAATATTTGCGTTTGTCTTTCTTCTTAATCTTTTCTTTAGAGCCATATTTCTTAGCACAGAATAGCGCCCCATATTGAAGATAGTGGTCGTGATCATAGTGTTTGAATTTGCCTTAAATAGAGAGAGGAATTAGAAGTAGTAGTAAAAAAAGGGTCTATAGATCATAAAAAATTAGAATTTGTCAAAAAAATGAAAAACTCATTCAGAATAAAATATTATAAAACATTTAACAAACATGAAATTAAAAGCGTAACACATTTTCGGAGATTAAAGTTTTTACTTCAACACAAGCTTCTGTATCTATTTTTAAATTTGATCATGTTGCAAAAGGAGAAATTAATTAAAATAGTAAATTTTTCGATAATGAAAATTGAGAAAAAATTGTTCAAGTACTTACTATAGAGTAGCGGGATGTTATGCTATATTTGAAAAATAAAAAAGATACTCAACAAATAATCAATAGAATAATTTAAGTCAATGTCGTATAATAATCCCTTTATAATAATACAATGCTTTAATATAAGGTCAAATAACCCGATAAGATTTTTGTTAACTACTCACTGTGAGATTCGAACTTAATCTTCTCATTCTCGGACCACTTCTTGTTACAAGCGATCTCTTTGGGAGTTTGCAGCACAAGTTCCATCGGAATGTTCCAATAAGTAGCGAAGATGTAGTCCATCGACTGATTGAAATCGGGATGGAGCGGTGACAGAAGAGGCGGTGCCAGGGTGCCTGCACAAGGAAAATCAGATCCAGATCGATTGAAAGTCAGAAGATCTTATTTCATGTGTTTAGTATTTACATTAGAGTTTAAAACCGGATGACAAATAAATTGGCTGCATTAGATAAAAGTTAAGTTCAAGTTCAGTAGTTAAAGGTTAAAAAATTCTTTAAGTATGTTTATTTGGAAAATTAAATTAATTGAATGGAAATAGAGGAATGTACCGAATAACCGAAATGTACACATCTATACTGAAATCATTAAATCTTTTCCCAAATGAAAAAAATGAATTAAGGTCGGATATCATAAACATAGCAAGAAACAAAGAATAAAATGAAAACAATATACATACTCCAACTACTGATAAGCATAACAATTCATTATAGTTTTCATTATTTAATATTCGCAAATTATCGTCGTGATTTGGGTTGTAGGACATGAATTTTAATTAGACCCTTAGCTGTGTATCAAATCATTTTTGTGTTATTGTTATGGTGCTTGTTAGTGGAAATCTTAAAAATGTCTTCTATACATTGTTCGCAATATGTCAGTAAATTACAAAACAACACTTCAAGATTACTACACTGTTATGTCTGGTATTGGGATTTATTTGAAATTATTTGATATATAATTGAAATTAGTTGATTAAAATGGATGATTTTTGGTGTATTCTATTGTTATGTTTGAAAGTAGGAATATAGTTGTCCTGGTATTAGTTTCGAGTATAATAAACTATGGGACAATGTTTGACTCTTGTTGATTTTTCGTATCTATGTGGTGAAGTTTTTGATAGTTGATGTAAGTAAATAGATTTGATTAAATAATAGTTATCTTTGATTAATAATCAGGTTTTCTTCTTATAATTAAAGAAATGGAATAAAGAATGCGATATAAAGTTAGAAATAACCTATACACTCTAAATTATTATTTATCTTTCCTTATTTATAATCTTTAAAACATTGTTATGAATGAGAATCTTAATATCGAATGTTAACACGATATATCACTCGTTTATCAAACTAAATGTAAAAAAGTAAAAATAAATTTTGAATATTTAATCAATATAATCATGGAAACATATTAGTGGAAAAAATAATATTTTCATTAAGATCTAGTTTGTTTTAGAATTGACATACTTAAAAAAATATTAGCACATGCATGTTTTTAGGGACTAATCTATTTTAAACAAAAATAAGTCTTCATTGACAGATTCTGACAAAACTTCAAAATATTTGTGACAGGCATAAATAAATACTTGCTCACAGTCTTTTAATAATGTTTCCGATTATTGTCAAGGGTAGCGCAACTCTTTTGTATAATTTCAAATGCATGCTTGTAAAAAGAACGCACACAGAAGCGTTTCCGACAATTTATAGCAACTATAGAATAACAAAACTAATTTTACTGATATCTTCTTTTAATAGATTATAGCGGATTTTCTTTAAAAATAGCATTAAAGTTGTCCTATTTCGCAAATGTCGAATTAAGTATACAAGAGAATCTCGTTTTGAACATGCTAACACTTATTTTCACAAGTTGAGACAGAATTACAGCAATTATAATTATGCCAATTGTTACTGTTCTATGTATTGTAAGGATCGCACGACTATAATTTATTGAAATATTTGTACATTAAAACATTCCCCGCTGAGGTTGTATAATTGAATAAATACCAGAGTAACCAAGCAGCTAAATTCTTTGCACTTATTCATTAAAAAATATGAAATATGATACCAAAAAGCTGGAATAAGCTGAGTGCTACGTGCATTATAAAATCAATGATTATCGTTAAAAATCAATAGAAGTCGTCCTCATACAGATCAATAAATAAGTTATCTCACTCTCAATAAACTGACTTTAATTGTGAGCTGAAAAAAGGGAACATCGAAAAATGGAATATAAAAATAAACATACTATTCGAATAGAAAGATGTACTGAGTATAAATCTATATAGGCGAAAAACAAATTAGTGAAAGTTTTATTCAATTGTAGGAAGTCCCAATAAACATCACACAGAACGACATGAATGATAGCAATGCTATACAAATTTCAAAATTGACAATAAATCATTTAAGAGTTCCAAATGCCACCATTTATTAAAAATCCAATTTTTGAAACTTATTCCATGAATCTATCAGCTAAAAATTTAACACAATTTAAAAATCAATATTATTTATTGCCGAAGATATATTGTAGAAGTGGATTAGATATTTTATAAAGATAATTTCCATTATTTTTCATTATTCTCCATTTTCTTCCGGCTGAATTAGTGGATTGTATTCTTCGGTGAGGCAACTTGACAATAATTCTATTTTGATATTTTAAACCATATAGGGATGCTTGTTTCCCGTATATATGAGTCTATACGCAATGTCCTTATTAACATGAACTTAAAATGTATTTTTTGTTTACAATAAACATTTGAATAAATTATCTTCATATATTCATGTCTTCAGTCTTCATATATTTAATCAATATTCTTAATTGGACACAACTTGGAAAATCCGGAGAACTAAATATATTCAAAACAAAAAATTCAATTTATTTCTGACTCGGTTCTTCTTTTAAATGTGGCTTATTCATTAATACTTACAGTAGGAGACTTAGTCCATTACTTGAATTAAACAAGAAACCATTCTAAATTTATCAAACTCAATTTCTCCGATAAATATAAAAGCTTAAAGTAACGCATAACCAAAGCTCAAAAAATAATCTTTAACTTTCTAATCATTTTCTGCGACTTTGTTCTGGAAAACGTTTTCATTAGTTTAGTGATAAATTATTTGTGATCCCGCCGTCAAAGGAAAATTGTCTCCTTACTTTAGTAAACACAGTCAACTGCAGTGAAGAATAATTGATTGATTTAATACTGGAGAGATATTCCGATAATGTGGATTTAACTTGTCTGTAACAAACTATTTCTATATTGTAATTCCAACCGCAGTAGAAATGCGAGAATAAAGATGAGAATGGGATCTCGAATACAAGGAACACACGGCCCACCTGTTGATATGATCCTCATGAGACCCTCAGCATCGTGCTGACCAACATGGCGCTTCTCCCGGTGCAAGGAGGCCTCCCCACTTCGTCGTCGGCGAGCACTCCCAGGAGATGATTTCTGTCCGTTTTGAAGGAGGTGATATGGGTCCTTATCCAGCTCCGACTCTATAGTATTGTCATGCAAGCTAATTGTCTGAAAATGAGGATACCAAATCGAAAAATTGATCTACACTTTGAAAATATGTAATGCATAGATTATGTAATTTATATTTACGTATTTTAAGGGAGTTAAATGAAAATGAGTTCTTATTTAGAACCAATTTTAATCTTTCCATTTTGATTATACTATTCTATAGATTAATAAATATCAGCGATATTTAATTGATTGATCGATCGTATCAATGGTGTTCGCATGTTCTACAGATAGATAAAGTTTTAATAAATATTGTGTCCCCTTACCTTTTGCAGTGCTTTCTCTCTTTGTGCTTTAACAATTTGCATGTGATGCTCTTTGCTGTCATCTTTGTCGAACTGAAGGGTGATCGATGGGAAATTCTTTACTAATAAAGTTATTACAATTTATAAACAAATAAAATAATTTTTTAGTTTTTTAATAAAAGAATTTAAATGTTTGATCAGACGAGCGTGGTCAGGTGCCCACTGGAATGGATGCGTGTTGTTGTAACTCAGTTAGAGAGGACGAGATGTTTTCGGCTGTAGTGTATGGGATGTTTCCCTCGGATGAAGGATCTTGCTCTTCAGATCTTCCATGCGTTGCTACCGAAGTGGGTTGCTTTCTTCTTGATTTTTTCGTGTGAGCAGTATAGCTGAAGAGGTGGTTTAAGGCGATGCCGAGGAATCAGGAGCTTCATGTAGTGGTGAGGACGATGGTTTAGGAGGTTCATAATGAGGACAGTGTTTACTTCTTTAGCCTCTGGCGATCTCTTTTGTAGACAAATTCCTGGAAGTTTTTAGTTGGCCTTTTCTTTGTCGGTCACGGCAGTTCTGTTACCCACTTTAAGAATGGCTCCCGAGTTGCTTTTGCCTTTATTTCCTTCCATGGCTCTGAATGTTCTAGATACCTTTTTTGGGGTCAGATCTAGCGCTGAGGCTGTATGCATCATATTCTTTCAAACATATTTCTTTTTGGTGTTTCCTGATTTGGCGTGCCGCTCAGTAAATTGGTTCGATTCCGGGTGATCTTTCTTCTTCCTGATCAAGGCGTGCGTGGCGTCTGCTGCTTTTCTGTCATTGACAGCATTGTCTAGGTCGTGGTTCCTCCTGGATAACCATCTTGGAGATCTTGGTTCGGATAGCTCTCGGAATTTCCCCCACATGACTTGGTTAGCTCTCTAAGTCGGAGGCCGGAGGACATTTCTTCATCGACGAGCAATTTGTGTTTCTGGAGATGTTTTTGTATGAAATGGGGATGGCTGAGGCTGACAGCCCTTCAGTACCTCTGTTGGTAACCGAAAGTAAAAGAATTAACTGCACCAAGGTCAAAAACCTTAATTACATGATACAAGATTGCTTCGCGTCGCATAGTGGTAGGTGGGTTCCTGGCTACAATTCGACAGGTCCCTGGCTACAAAATATTTTATTTTACAGTATTACAAAATTATCCATTTATTTGGTTTGGAAAAAAATATGAACACATCAAACTAAAAATAAATATTAAGGTCAATATTAGGGTCCCAACTTTTTCAAAGAATATTTTACTTGATTTTTTAAAAAAAATTTCATGGGAATTCATACGAATTCTTTTATGCATAAAATCGTAATATATTTCATTAACCAGATAACCTCTAATCCCATTTTCAATACTTTTCTATGAAAGTAGGAACCATGTCTAATACAATTTGTCTTTATTATCATACATTGTAATATTTATCACCTGGATATCTCTTGTATGATTCACAATATCGGAATATATAGACTCCTCCTCGTTTATCGATTTGTAAAATTGGTCAAATGCCTTCCGATATTTAGGATGTTTTTTAACGTAGGCCAGTCCCAGGGCTTTCGCATCGACGACCGCTTCACGTTCAATGTGGTAATAGCGATCTGATACCAAGGATCAATTGGGGAGTATTGATTCATTGTAAAATATTAATCCACACACAGTTATATATTAATTAGCAAAAGGAAAAACCATAGAGTAATTATATGTAGATTATTACTCCATGGGAAAAACCATTATTTTATGCAAGAATGTTTTTAAATGTTCAGGAAATTATGTTAATCCAAATTTAATATAAACATTTATATTTTAGTTTATTGCTTAAATTTACTAGAATCTAAAAATAAATATTTTCGATCACAAAAGTGATTGTGAGATGAATATATATAAACAGAGTAACAAGATTTTAAATCTATTCTTCCGTCACTTATAAATCAATGTATTTTGAGTTACGAACACAAACAAAATTTATATATTTAAATATAAACTTATAAATTCCTTTTAAACTTTCGTGTGGAATGGAAGGTTCGATCACAGAATAATATACTCACATGACTGAAACCATAAAGTTATCAGAATGAATATACAAAATACAACTGAGTAACATCTTCGACTAAAAGAATTATAATTAAATAAAAGACGATTCAAATGTCTAATACAAATTCATTTTCCAAATTAAATGAATGTGTTAATAATCTAGAGACTTGCTTTGGTATTTTGAGTTTGCAAAGAATACATTTTCGATCAGCTGCAACGCAGAAAATTTACAGAACGGATCATCACGTTCACACAAATTCCCATTTTAAAAATTAATCACGTCAAGTCAAAAAATTATGGAACATATAAAACGATTTCAAGTGAAATATTTATAATATATTCGTGATTAATATTTGATTTGATGATTAGAGAATCCCTCACCTGTGGTATACAGCTCAACTCCGGGCTTCCTTATGTTCCTGCCCCAGATGAGGCCTTTGGAGGAAGTCGTTGTGTTGTACTTGAGTTTGCAGACCATCGCTCTGGATTGGATGTGCTGGTCGACTGATATCGACACAAAATTGTGATAAATTGAAGGAATTTTTGAGAGAAATTAACAAAATTTTAAAATCAAATTTGGGTAAACTTTTAGTTTGGCGGAGAAAATTGCAATTTATTTTTATTTTTCGATAAACGAAGTAAAATAGAATAAAGGTTTGTCAATATAAATATGTTTCTAACTGATATAGGCTCACTGTTTTGATAAGAATGCTCCTTTTTTTCGTCCTCATGACCTCGACAGTGCTGTACCCAAAAGATGGAGAGGTCGTTACCACGACCTTCGGAAGCCAGAGTTATTGGACTAGTCATGACGACGTTGTTACTTTGCGTTGGGCTGTCCAAAACTCGACCCGTCCGACCATCCAGCACGACAACCTGTCAGTTATTGTAAAAGGTTTCAGCAAGGTCATTATTTGTTTTCTTATTTTCAAGTAGGAATAAAAATAATAGTTAAAAATAAATCACAGAAAAGAAAGATGAAATAATTTGAATGATGTAAATTGTACAAGGTTTCTGAGATATTTTTGAAATATTTAAAATCTATTCAGATATATTTCAAAATGTAGAATTTACAAAAGTGATTCAAATTTCTCTTCGGTGCATTTGATTGAATTATTTTTTTAAACGGAGTCAAGCTCCTTCCACATGCTCCTATAGTTAGGACCCATGAAACCAATTTAGAATCAGGTCCCATAAAGAATTACATAATTTAATTTTACTTCATTAAAAAACAATTAAGTAAACAATAAGTAAACAATTCATTAAGTAAACAATTGTATGACTCACCCTGTATTTTAAAGTTAAAAATGATTTCTGGCTATGTTCTGTTTTTTAAATAAATTGAATATTGTTGTATGAAATTTTTTATTTAAAGAAAACTTTCGGAAGCGAATCAATATTTTGCTTTTGTAAAGTTGACAACTTCATTAAAATTTAGTCCAACATTTTACAGCCTTTCTTTGTTATAAGGTTTATTTCAAAGCACCCTATTCTGAACTTTTCTGCCAAAATAAGAGACAAGACAGTTACTATGGTGATAATCTGTGCTACCTACCACACCATAATAATAAACTGGATAGCCGGGCCCGACGAAGCGCTGGATCACAATATCGGGGATATCGTCGTCGTTGAAAAATAGTGCTGAAGGTGACCTGAGGAATAAACACATGAATCAGGTTGAGTGGGAAGATCGAACTTTGAAGAAAAGTCAGGGAATAATTAGTCTATGAGAAAAATAATTAGTTGTAAGAATCGACACGGTGGTAGAAAAGTTATTTCCCTTGATAAAATGATGTTCTCATTATTTAATAAAAATGTTCAATGCTTAATTTTCTTAATTTATAATGAATATTTATTTACAATGATCAAAGATGAAATTTTTAAAGGTTTATGTTTTGACTAAAAAAACGATAAGACAATGAGTTTACAAATAACAATAATATATAACTTCAATTTTCTATTAATAAAGTATGCGCGATTTTTTCGAAATGAACCATTTTAGGAACAATTTTGTCAAAAGTAACCATTTTAGGTTGCGATTTTTTCCAAAAGAAACATTTATGAACGCGATTTTGTATAAATGAACAATTTGAAGTATCGATTCTGTCCATTTTTGCGAAAATAACTATTTTGTAGTGCAAATGAACCATTTTAAAGAATCTTTTTGTCTAAATGAATGATACAATTGCATAAAAATCCAGTAACCTACACATAAGTCTCAGAGGTATTCAGGACATATTTCCAGATTTGCTTGAAGGTGACACCGTCTAGTGCAATTGTATCATTATTATAGGTGACTACGATAATATCCTCGACACCATCTCCCGTGATATCCACGATAATCGATGGGGTCATGAAGCCGCGCTGGTCATCAGAAACAAGAACCTGGGCCTAATTGGTCAGGAGGTCAGGACTTCGTAAATATACATTCAAATAATTTGTTTAACTCTACAATTGTATAACCTAATATAACAGAAGCTCTCTTTCTTTTAAACGTCACTTTAATTAAAATGATTCATTAATGATTCTGTATTACCTGGTCCATCCTGTTATTGAGAAAATTCGACAGAGAAATGAGATAGAAATTGCCGTGGTTGACCTCCCCTCCGCTCCCGAAAAGAATTCCGATTCCCCCTTCAGGCATCGAGACCAGAATTGGGGAAATATAGCTCTCCTGATGGTCGGGGACAGGGTGGCTTACGATTACCTTACCGGTTCTAGAGGGGATGTGGAGAGGGGTGTTGATGCAAGTCTAATTAACTGAAATTACTGCAAATACTCGTTTTTAGGAAAGTATCGCATTGATAGTTAATGGGGGAAAATTGAGTGTCAACTTGAAATTGTTAAAAAGCATTTTAAAACCACTTCAGAGGAAGAAGACAAAACATCCTGTGTCATTCTATAGAACATGGAAACCATAAATATCTAATGTTGCAATATCCTGTTGTTCCAGTTTGTCATTATAAACTAGAAATGGGGGAAATCGAAATTAACCAAACTGTTCATTTATAGAGAAGGTGTCTAAAATAAGGGAAAAGAGAAAATAAATAGTTACAAAATGTAATTATGAAAGACAATTGTATTCTTAACGTGAGAACAGACATCTGCATAACAGAATCAACAACAATTAAAATATTATTTTGTTTTGTATTATCGAAGATTTTATGTCGTGTAATTATTAAATCTCATCAAATAATAACTAACATTATCACATGAAAAACCTCCCACTCAGAAATTATTTTCAGATTATAATTTTATACCACCCATTCATCTGTTGAAATCCAACGCATATTATTACTGGCTAATGGGGATATATTCTGAGAGCTGCTTATAAATAAACATTGACAATTAAAATAAATGTGTTCATTAAAAGCAAAGATAACGTATAGGAAGGAGTAAGGCTACCTACAGACTACAAGATAACCAGATGTATCCTTTATATACCACTTAGTAAGATCAGATATGCGAGAACTAAAGTGATATTATATCTCAAAAGATTTAACAAATGAATGAATGTATAAAAAGGAATCTTTCTGAATGTAAAAATAATCAATTTGTGTTTATCACAATAAGAAAAAGGGTATCAAAAATAGTCTTTTTCCAAACCTAACTCCATAAACATCTTACAAGGAGCCTGAATATGGTGTATAGTCCACTTTTACACTTGTATCCATGTAGTGATCCCGGAATTTTGATTTATTGTTTTCATTAATCGATATTTCGGTTCGTTTTATACTTCTTTAAATCCATAAAATGAAATGCAATATGTATAAAAATGTTAAAATTATTTTAGTTATTAATGAACTATATAAACATAGTAAACTGGAGTGAATAACGTTTTTTTTATAAATGGGATTTAAGGATGTCGTTATTAGAAAAAATTCTGAAAAGCATAATATTAAGAATAGATTTTATTTTAAATTATAAAAAAAGAATCAGACAAAGAGTATGCTCTCTAAGAGTAAAAGTTAGAAAGTCAAACCATTTTTTCTATCAATAATTAATTCACACAAACGAGTAAAAGAAGAGAGTATTATTATACGTCACAAAATAATGTATAACTTATAAATGGATGGATTGACTCTTGAATAATAACTGGCGTTCGTTAAATGTTAATTTTAAAAACTATCATTTAGATTTTCAGATATATAATTTTACATAGTTTTATTCGAATCTATCTGTCAAATTAAATTCCATATTGTTGAATGACAAATAAAGATGTCGTTAATTTTCTTCGATGATGCATCTTTATTCACTAATAATATTATCAATTTAAATACTAAAAAATTAAACAAAAAGGTATCTTTAAATTTGTCAAAAAGCAAATTATAGTTCTCTTCAACTAGTTTTGAAATGACCAAAATCAGCTGCCACTAAACATTTGGTCCTGTTCAGCTTGTCTCACTTTATTTCTCTATTTTGAGAGAGTAGACTGGTAATGCTCCGGGAATAAAGTCTCCTATTCAGGCCATTTAAGTGAATTATATTTACCTTCCGATCGATCGGAACAGTTTTCACAGTGAGATTGAAAGAGAATGAGTGAGAGAGAGAGAAAGAGATGGAGCAATAATATAAATGACTCACATGTGGTATAAAATATGCGTTTGAAATATTATTTATTATTACGAAAAATGAAAAGCCCTTGTTTTATAATAAAAATCGGTTCAAATAGAATTGCATATTAATATTTTAAAATAATGAAAACAAAAATTTAACAAAAAAAGGTGGAATGGAAATTTGTTGAACTTATTAAAAATAGTGTTTATAGCTTAATTTATAAAATAATATCTATGTTACAATTAAGCTAAATAAATATGTAATTAACTAAAAAAATCGTCTAATAACAGAGATATAACGATTTCCTATTTTTTAATATTTGGTCTTACATTAATGCAACAAATTATTTATAATAAAGATGTCTGTCTGTAAAATTTCAGTTAATAATTTAAAATTCCAAATTAAATAATTTCACATTAAGGCATTTTTATAATATGAAAGATTAATATGGGAAAGTATCTATATGTCAAAACTGAGATTATAATATTATATTGATAAAACTATTAAACTATTTCTACAACGTGACAATACGCCAGACACCAATTTCCGCAAGGCGATAACACGTAAGACAAATATTTCATTCATAAGACTTAAATTACTCACTTAATGTTTCGTAGTAAGTGTGGCACAATGTTTATCAAAAAGTGAGAAATATTAGATGAAGGCTTTCAATTGTTGGTTCTTTGACTGCTATAAGAGAGCAGTCAAAGAACCATTACGATGCCTCGCCGCACCGAGATAAATCTGCGGGCGTGCAAGCTATGAAGTCCAGTGTTTTGTGCAGAGGTATCACTGATGTGGCTGCATCTATTGTTGTATTTGACAGCCTAATACTGGTTCTATATTTATCTGCAAAAATTCTAATCCATCTTGCTACAACGTGAGGTGTATTTAGCTATGCATTTGTCAACGAAGTTATAAAGAAATCCTTTCCAGGCAATGCTAGCAATTCGTCGGGTTTATCTTTATTATAAAAGAATACATTTAAACGAATGAATATTTACCAAGTGAACAATCTTTAAAATCTTTAGTACAATAGTAAGGAGGAAATTGATCCACTCACCTGCCGGAAAAAGCCACAAGACTGGCGATCAGGCGAACCTTCTCGGTCGGGCCGGCAAGTGGGTCCCCGCCATGAATTTGAATAAGGTCCTCAACACCGTCCCCGTCCACGTCTGGGATGGTCTGAGCCGTGTAGAGATTCATGACGTCAAAATCTGTGATGTGACTGAAGGCCCACAGCTCCTTCCCTGTTCTAGAGTCCACAGCCGCGAATGCCTATTGAGAGAGGAGAGAATTCTTTTATAAATAACAAGAAAATAGAGGAAAGCTTTTAGAGAAATAGAAAGCAAATACGATTTGGAATGAAAGAAATTCTGCGTTTAAATTATAAGATTGTAGGTCAAGAAATTATGGAATACGTAAAATAAATTTTCAGCTTACGACTTCTCTTCTATTTTACTATTGGCTTGGTAAAAATTAGACTTTTTTAATCAGAAGAGGGGGAATGATATTAGAAAGTTAACACAACGATTCATAAAACAAAATTAAAATTTGAAAACAGAATTCTCTGAAAATCGAGAAAATGTGAAAATTCAAAATACACTAAATTCAAACATTTCCCTTTTCTTCACCCATTAAAAGTTCCAGCAAACACTTTTGTTGTAAATTTATAAACGAGTAATTTCAAGGCGGCTCTCACCCCTCTTCTTCCCCCGCCAACACAGTCTCGATATCCGTCCCCATTGAGGTCAGCATTACAGTTGATTCCGAACATCTCCTGCACCGACATGTACGTCCAGAGAAGTTTTCCCGTAGCCCCGTCTGCCGCTAGCATGCCCCCGTAGCAGTTGTCGGTCCTGTTGTAGTAGATAACACACGACGATGGCCCAGAAGCACCTATAAGGGAGAGTTCTGAGTAATCCCAATGCCAACATCACAAAAAACAACTCACCTTTCAATAATGACTGTATACAATCTCAAAACTGGGTCTCATTTGTACAATTTTATAACTAAATGCAATTCTGATTATCACACACATATCTAAAACAATAATTAACTACAAAAAATGTTCAATACGTTAGTTGAGCATATTATTTAGTTGTTATTTTGGAAGTTATCATCCCTGAAAGTGTGTCAGTCTGGCTCAAAGTGACTATACCTGTTCCAAATCCCATGATAATGTCCAACACTCCGTCGTCATTGACATGAAGTAACCTGAAAGCTGATTCTGTATTGAACATTCCGATTCCAGAGTGCCAGATATCCTGCTCCTTCACTTCACTACAACCAACCAATTCCTCCTCATGAGATAGTGAGTGACCAAGTACATAGATTAAAAGGAATATGGACCCTGCCAAAAGTACAGCTATTAACAGGCCGCCTAAAATGAGGCCTGAGTGGCGCTGGCAGGGACCTTGTCTTGGACGCATTATTGGTTGTTGACGAGGTCTTCCTGTTGACTGATTTCTGTGAGGTTTAGACGATTTTATCAGTGGTTTCATATCGATTAGACTACCGTTTCGAATGTAAATGTCGTCTTCCTCATCATCCTCGTCGCTGGGATTTGCTAGAAGAGCATCCTCATGAATACTGAAATGTTCAAATGGAAATGGTAACAGCTGGTTATATCAAATAAATGAACAATTTAGGAGCTTACGTGAGATTTGCGGAAACAGAACTGTTCCCATTTTTGGTTGAGTGCATCATCTATAAAAAATTGAAAAGGGAGTAATTTAAATATAAATAAATGGAATAATGGAACGAAATAATAAATTATTCTTTCAGTCAATGCTAAAGTTGAATGATTTTAATAATTTAATTAGTAAGATAATAAATATGTAGGTGCAACTTGTTGACTGTTTGTGGGTGTAAAGCGCAGAAGAACAGGGGTGTCTGTAGGTATTTGAGACCAAAACTTTTCAATTTTATACACAAAATAATCAATAATATTGTTGGCAGGATCAGGAGTTTTGGAATAGCACAACTGCTTTTTTGTATCAAATAGATGACATTAGTTATTAGAACCTGGTGTTATGATGACTTAATTAATGTTAAAAAGTAAGCTTTTTAGGCTAAGACAAAAAGTTCTTCGACATGATGACAAAACAACTTGTCAAAGGGACCGCATTTGTTAATCAAAAAAATTACATATATATATATAAAACAATAGAAATAAAAAACAAAGTACAAAGAAATGTATCATAGATGTCATGTGTTAGTTAAAAGTCACCAATTTTGATTTTAAGTGATAGCGTTCAGAGCAGCTGCGATTGTGGACTTCCAGTAGGTTGGTCTCATTGTTCCACAACCGGACAATGACATCCATTTGACAGTGCAGATAAATTTTATTTAATGATTCATCAAACATAGAAACATACTTGTCAGCAGCTAGAACCTCTTTAATCAAATTAAACTCCCCAATATAAAGCAGATAAGGACTCTTAGTTCGACCAGTGAGCTCAGAAGGAATACTTGAATCAGGATCGATACCAGGCAAAAATGACACAACTGCATCTGTACTCCTGCCTGACATATTGGCTTTTATCAAACTCAAGAGAAAAATTAACTAAAAATTAACAACATTTTTTTATCTTAAATTCATTTTGCACTGGTGCTGGCTTTTCCCTTTATCATGTGATGAAGATCCCAAAGTAGAGACATCAGGACAAAAAGAGGAATTAATTGAGGTGGATGGCAGGGATATTTGAAGACAAGTAGAATGTGTTACACTTGTCTTAAAAAAAGTTTTGTGAAAAGTTTGATATCTATGTTTTATCAAAAGTTACTACTTTGTTACTAAGTAATATAATAACTGTTTTGTAATAATATGTTACAAATTGTTTTCATAGCTGCAGGAAACTGTGTAAATTTTGTATTTTGTAAAATATTTGATAAATACTTACTATTCATTGCAATTTTTTAAGACAGCATAAATATATGTGTGAATTTCATGCACCACTGTCCACCCTGACTTGTAGGCTATCCGGTCATATGTTATGTTATAGATTGAAAAGTTATTCTTTCTAGTCAGTGTCATTTTCTCCTTTTTTTCATTATTTTAGATGTCATCCACAGTTCAGATATCTCTGCTGTAAATATCTAGCAAGGATTTATCAAGTACTTAAGTAAGGTTATCAACAATACCTGGCTTATAACTGGACTTTCTGAAAATACTATCAATAGTTGTACAGAATGCATTTAAATCAACTGTCTAAATTTGATGAGACATTTGCAACATTGAATAAATAGTATTTCTCAGTTTATTTAAAATAAGTATTTTTTTGAGAAACCTGATTAAAAAATATTTACATTGACAGTCTGGGTCAATTAAATAAAAAATGCTATTACTCAGACTATTTAAAGCATAAATGATATGTTAATTGTCATAAATAAATATTTCTCTTTAACATTTTACTAAAATATTTTCAGTTTTTTACTCTTTCAAAAAATATGAAAATATACACTTTATATTTTTAAGTATTAACTAAAATAATATTATAATATCAAGTATATAATAACTTAAAATTATTTATTTGATATTATAATAAAAATATAAATAATACTTGAACATATAAATTAATACTTAAAAATATAAATTATATTTAAACAGTAAAAGAACAAATACTGGTAATGTTAGTAATGTATTTTCAGTGATAACAAAAGGGCACTCAATTTTTATAATATATTCCATTGATTATAAGTTGATATAAAATAGTTATGAGAGATAAGTTTATTAAATAAGTGCCTGTTAACCTTTTACCGATGGTATGTTAAATTTCAGATTTTGAAAAACGTGTTATCTCCATTTCTATTTGTAACATTTGTTTTAGGAATTCCAAGTTGACAAAAAATCCCTACACCTTTACAGCCTAATTTAAAATTATATACAATATGTGGTCGTTCACACAGCAGATGATAATCAAATATTGAGAAATTCAGTTGATTTCATTGTTCTTAGTATTTATAATACTAATTGTGAATTTTATAAACTTCTGTTATTATAAAAAGTAAATAATTTATATTAGTTTAGTTTAGTAAATGTATAAAACAATAATAATTCACAGTTTTTCCATATGTGCATATATAAATATATTTATAGGATTCTAAGTCCCATTGTTCTATTGTGTTGATAGTAAACTATTGTATTGATAAAGAAATTTTATTTCTAATTGTGATTGAAAGTAATAATCCTTTATTTTAAAAAAAAATATTTTATTTGAATAATGGAATCATATAATGAATTATATACTAATTAAAATATATACATATACCTAAATATGAAAAATTAGAACAATATGATAATACATAAAAAAATATTCTGAAATGAAATACTCTGGTGTGTCAATTAAGCAGGAGGTTGTAATAATCATTGTATAAAAAAATGATTTTTATATTATGCAAGCATTAGGTTATTTGATTTATTGTCAGCAATCCTCTAGTTGAATAGCCAAAGCAAATTGTAAACACATTTTAAATTTATATCTTACATTTTACTCCTAAAAATGTCTAATATAACATTTGCAGGAGTAAGGATTATTGCACAAAAAATTAGGTATACATCTGCTACTGCATCTGAAGATTGGACAATTTTGACAGTTATATATATACAAATTCTATATCATATTATAACAATATTCAAGTAAAATACAATAATATAAAATAAAAATACTTTGAATAAAATTTGACAATTTTATATTTTACTTTATTGTATTTTACCTGTATATTTTAATTATATGTTTCTCTGATACAATCCCCCATATAATCTGCCATACATTTACTAAATGTATGTAGATTTCTACACGGAAAAATATATAAATATAAGTTTTCTCACAGTTTTCTACATTATGCACCTTATATAAAATATTTAGCATTGCACTATTCTAAATTATAGGAAATGTTAAATTTATTCTTTACATAACAAGTAATTTTACACTTTTTTTATATTGTCATTTACTACAAGCAGAAGATATAAAACATCAATGTGGTAATGAGTATAAAAGCATTGAATACTTTTTATAGGAAAGGTGCATAAAATATAAGCCATGATGCACTGTGTGAGTCAAATTTTCTACTGTATCAAATGTTGATCACCCTACCGGGAAAAGGTTAATGTTATTGTAAAAAGGACATGAATATATATATATAAATATGTCTACAGTTTTAAATTATATAGTCTTTATTTACCACATCTGACTATCTATGTTAGAAAAAATTAATTTGAAATGAAACAAGTGTGTATTTTATTTACCAATCATTTTGTATTAAGTACTTGTATGTATTAATACAGTTGACAGAAATCTATAATATGTTATCTAATTATCCAGTAGAACAAATGCACCCCTCCCCCTACTCCTTGGATAAGGCCCTAAACACTATTATGAGCTTTTTAAAATAATTTTCAAAAATGTTGAACTTCCAAATGGATTTGATGCTTCCAGTATCTGTGGTAATAGCCTTTTTAATTTAATTGGCAATTCTGGACTGGTCCAGGCTGCATTCCATGTAGCCTAACAAGGATATATCTGGTATACATTATACACTCAACCCTATCTTTTACTAGTTAAATAGGAGTAATATTGATAAATATCTACAGTAAAAATGTCAAGGAAGACAGGCTGGGGACTGGTCCAGGATAATAGCAATTACATTAAAAGATAATTTGAAAAATGACCCTTTTTGTGATGCCCCATCCTATTCTTAGAAATATTCCGAGATCCCTGTATCTGACTTACAATCAGGAATTTTATATATAAAAGACATGAAATACAGACAGGCCTAATTGTATTGAGTATAACAGTTAAAATTTAGGCCCTAAAATATTTAAAATATGCATTAATCGTTTTCTAAATAACGTAATCAACATTTGATAATTTTAAATCAATGATAACAGTATGAATCTTAATATACCTTTTTTACCAAAACGATATAAATTGAAATAAGGAAAATATAAATTTGATTAAGTGAGAGGGTCGACCACAGCAGTTTTAAATTTAGTGGAAAACAATGCTATTATATTATTGGACATTGTGTGATTATTTTGAGTTATTCAAACACTTTAACCT
Source organism: Vannuccia rotundouncinata (assembly GCA_034780395.1). Taxonomy (NCBI): domain Eukaryota; kingdom Metazoa; phylum Platyhelminthes; order Proseriata; family Coelogynoporidae; genus Vannuccia; species Vannuccia rotundouncinata. The sequence goes on along the minus strand of JAUZNC010008140.1, from coordinate 2,168 downwards.
AATATAAATTAATGTATTTAATTATTATCACCAGATATTATTTATTACCTTTGTATTCAATATTTTAAAAAATATATCTAAATAATTCAATTTAATACAATTTTTTAAAATATATATATACACACACAATAATGTATACATATTTACTAGAGCGAGTTAATTGCTGGTCATGATTGGATAGACATAATTAAGTCAGACATAATAATAATAAATATAATACTGTTAAAATTATGAGCAAACACATCTAATTTATTACATTTTATTATTGTTATCCACTAAGAAATATAATAAGCTTTGTATATAATTTGTATAATCAACAACAACTAAAATAATTGAAAAATGCATTGAAAATATCACGTACCAATTACTATTTTGACCTCCTTTGATCCCTCCAATTATAATTCATCATCATGATTGAATCTATTTAAACTCCCATGTTCTCAGCTAAATTATAACGTGACGTACCGTATGCTCTAAAGAAATAACTACAAATTACTAGTATATTAACTTATTTTGACAATATTTTTATTTACACATAGTCTGATAATATATGTATAACCATAGAAAGATATCGTTAGATAATTTTATTAAATGAGTGTCTGTCAATGTTATAACGTTGACACTTAACAATTTTGACATTAAATTTTAGGTAGAAATTATAATTAGCCGATAAATGATAAGATCGGGAAGATTTTTAAACTGATCATAATCCATCTTTTTGAAATTCTTGTCTTTGGTCTATACATATTAAAGAGTTCTTTGCATGTATGTCCATAGATCTTCTCCGTTGAAAGATATAATAGAATTCTCAACCCCCATAGGACTTTTCGGGGTTTTCTGTCCAAATCGGTTATAATTTTTAATTGGCCTCTATTTTTGAATCTGCAATAGGCCAGTTCAATGTAAATTATCCTGAATTAATTTTTGGGAGAATTATATTTCGGTGAAGATTAGATCCATTTTCAAATCGTGATGGTGCGCACGTTTGTATACTGATCGGTAAACAATTGGTTCGCTTAATTAAATTTCTTTATCTCTGGCTTCTTTTCTCTGTCAAAAGCTAACTCATATTTCATTGACAAAAAAATGATTTTAATGATTTTAATGGTTATAATTGCTTAATTTCCGAATCTTGAACAACTGTTTCAATATACCTACCAATTTGTATTGTTCTCGAAACCGGTTTAGTGGCTCCAACGACGAAATGAGCAACTCTGAGTCCAAACAATGCAATGTTTCAAATTTTTCATCAATGCTAATTGAAAGCTGCCAGCTTTCTGACCGCGGTTAACACCTTACTGCGTTCCTCCTTGACAGTGGATAGCGTGGACATTATAATGAAATTAGTAATTCAGAAGAGTAATAATTAGTAGGTATATAGCCCCGATTAGGACAGTCCATCTTGTTGGATATAAATATAGCGAACGAACAGGCAACTAAACAGCTTTAATTATTTCAAACTCAGACCCTAACTTTTATATAATCAATTGAAAAATTCCTCTATAGTCATACAGAGTTCCAAAGCATCGTGGATTCGATGATCATCTTTCCTTTTCTGGATGTGTCCTTAAGAAATAAATTGAGCGGAACAATTTTCGAACACAAATAGGAGATCTGATTGGAGACCTACCTATTTAATTGTGCTGCCACACCATTTACATTCCGCAGCCATACATATATATATAATATATACCAAATATATAATTTACGCTACCAAATTATTTTCCACCGATTGGGATGTATGAGTGGCCGCAAAAGCTTTTTTTAAATTTCCTATTTTCTCAATATTGATCAAATTAATACACATTTAATTTCTGAAAAACACCGATTTCAGATAACCAAGTTGATTAATCACTAAATATATACTTTTGGTGACTGGTATGGAGCGTTATAGGAGGTATTTATGACAATATTATTGATTATGGCATCATTTTTACGTACTATACTACATGCAGGACCACATATTTATATATAAATAATTTAATGATATTTAATAAATTTGCTTTCAAAACAGTTGTACGTATATTATTGAAAACATGTAAAGAAATATAAGTTAAAATGCATTATATGCCTACCCAGTGATCCGTAACTTTGATTTCTTTCCAAGTCAACTTGGAAGGTACCTTTATTTCTTGCAAAGAAATCGAAGCGACTTGGATTGGTAAATC
>JAUZNC010008129.1:20323-33168 GCA_034780395.1 Vannuccia rotundouncinata | reverse complement strand
ATATAGATATATTTTTCCGCGGACGTTTATTACTATTGTATATTGGTCAGTTTGCCGGTCTAGATAAATAATATATAGGACAATGTTCTAAACCTTTCCGAATATTTATAAAATTTTTGATTATTTTGAAAATTGAAATTGAATTTAATATTGATTACTTCAAATAACTCACGGAAAAAATAAGCCATAATATATGGTAAATCTATGCATTTTATAAATTTGCGGGAGGTAATTTATGAAATCTATGGAGTTATTATACTTAAATATAACTCCCTAGATTTCATAGATTATCTTATACTTAATCTTTTATATTACGGACATAATTTACGATTTCCATATACCAAATATTCCTAAATTTAATTTCTATTGTGGATAAAAGTGCTGGTTTTACTAAGAAACTACAGTAGGAATAAGTCTTTAAACCTTAATATCTAACGTTTTATTATATCTATGAAAATGAAAATTGATATATAAATTAATTGTAATTTTCTCTATATATTAAACCTCCATTTAAATTTTTTTTAAATATTGTTCAAATAAGAGCTTCAAAACCATTGTTGCTATGCTAAATTGGGAGCCCTAACAACGTTATTTTATAAAAAAAATTATTTTTTATTTTTTTACACATTTCCAATATATGTTGAAAATTTCATCAAATTCAGTTAAAGTTTAGGGGTCGTTATCGATGCTGAAGAATGATAATAAGAAGAATAAGGAAGAAATTATGGGATTTTTGAAACTTTATATTTCTAAGTCTATAATAGCACCGCGAGCATGAAATTTGGCTTACTGATTAAATCGAGGCTGCGCTACCAGATGCAATTAGAATTATTTTAAAATATGAAATCGTTTGTGAATAGTACCTGTTACAAAAACGATTAATTTGTTGAGGTTTCAATATACCTACAGTGCGTAGGCATAGCGCGTGTTTGTTATTGAACATAGAGAGCTAAACATATAATTTTTATATACTTTTATAATTTCAAATTTTTTTTCTCATAATTCGTTATATTAAAAATCAATCAAATAAATAAAAAAACATTGTATTTAAGAATAATTTAAATTATTAATTTTTGTCATTGTATTTATGTTGTGTATGTCTGAATAAATGTTTACTATAAAATTATTAGCAGCAATTATTACAACATGCTTTGGATCTTCGATGTTATATGGTTATAATATAATCGTCATGACCGCGACAGAAATAAATATTCAATGTTTTTTGCAATATGGAGATGATGAAGCGAATTGCATAACAATCATTATGGGCAATATATATAAAGATAACATAAACAAACATTTTGTAACCAATGAATTTGGAATACTTCAAATTGTTTATATAATAGGCGGAGCAATTGGATCCTTTATGTCAGGATTCATAGCCGATAAAATTGGACGTAAAAGGGGATTAATGTTGAATCATATACCCGTTTTTATTAGTAGCATTGTCACCTATCCTGCGTATAAGATTTATAACGCGCCTCTCCTATACTTTGCAAGATTCTGTTCCGGTCTCAATTGTGGAGTAACTCTCGGAATAGCAACCATGTATCTAACAGAAATCGCTCCAATACGGTGGAGAGGTGCGGTAGGAGCCTGTCATCAACTCGCTGTTACAATCGGCTATCTCTTTGGATATATCGCATTACAATGTTTTGATAATTGGGTAATTGTAAGTTGCATTGGTGGTGTCCCAGCTGCAATATCCTTGCTGATTCTGCCTTATCTTCCACCTAGTCCCCGTCATCTTTACTATAAAATGAAAGATGAGGCAAGGGCAGAAAATGCTTGCATGGAATTTCTGGACAATGAACAAGATGTTGCGGAGTTTCTTATAGATATCAAAGAAGAGATGGCTAACAATATAGTCAAATATAAATATTTGGACTTAGTATGTCAGAAAAATTTGATTATATCTTTATTAATAGGATGTGGAATTCAAATCTTTAGAGAATTCAGCGGATTTAATGCAATATTCACATATTCGTATACCAATTTAAAAAATACAGAAGTAAAAAAATCACATATTGAATCCTACATTCTCGGAATTTGCATGATACACATTCTCATGACTATTGCGGCATTGCCGTTAATCGATAAATTAGGCCGTCGAGTTCTCTTATTAGCTCCAACTGTTTTGGTAATTATTTCTTTGACAGCATTACCAATCCTATTAAATGTATCAGAAAACTCCTCCGATATCCTGTACAAACATAATTATGGAATTGCATTCTTCTGTTTTATGATACTGCATGTCATCGGGTATTCTTTCGGTTTGGGAACACTTCCACTTATAATTATTTCTGAATTATTTACTCAAGGTCCGCGAGCATCAGCATACTCATTTACTCTAACAATTCATTGGGCATGTCATCTTATTGTGGAATGGTGTTATCCAAAGCTTATCAATAAATTAAAAGGAATTCCATTCATTATATTTTCGGTATTCGTGTTTATGTTTTCTCTTTTATTTTTATTTGTTTTGCCAGAAACAAAGCAAAAGTCATTTAATCAAATCACTAATGAAATTGTAAATGAAAAGAAACCGTCCATAGAGGTGCTGCCACAGGATTTATCAAATTGCGATTCAAGTGATTCATCTTGGAATATATCAAATTGTTAAAATGTTATTTTGATTCATTCTACTTTCTTTAATCGATAATTTTGATTATGCTATGAAATCTATATTTCATAACTTTCAGTTATCGATTTTCTCCAAAAAAGCTCATTTATATGGAATATGATACTATATTGAATGTTACTTTTATTAACAACTAAATAATGAGGAGCATTTTAGAATTAAGTTCACCTTTTAACGATCAGGTAGAAAGCAGCCCATTGGATTCTCATACTGCATTCTCATTGGATCAAAAAATGTACAGTTTGTTATAAATGATAAGAGATAATTAATATATATATATATCCTTACATACTTATTTTGGGCAAACTGATTTGATTTTTTTTGTTATTTGATGTGTTTTATAAAAATGTTTATTTAATGAATAATGTTAATATTATAATTTCAATTTGAGATTGTAAATGTTATTCAACATTTTATTTTAAAATATAAATTTATTTGTGCAATTTATTTATTTTATCTTGTTCATATATAAGATTAAAATAATTTAATTCTATGCTCATTTGATCCGAATTGAAGATTATTGTGATTTTATATGCATTCAGTTATGCTAGGAAAGTTTGCACTATACATCTTCAACAAGTACTCTTATATTTAGTTAAATTATTTTCAAGAGTACCTGACTATATATATATATATTATAGTAATCAACCGCAAACATATAAATTAAATATATATACCGAGAATTTACACATAAAACTGACAATGTTTAAAGTGCCACAGATTATTTTTACGTTACCCCAAAGCCAAAGACACGGGTTATTTACTTAGTAAAATTCCTTACGTCGGAATTTCACAGTGACAGCTTCTGAAAAGTGTAATTTGTCAATCCCTGATTGAATTGGTGTTAAAATTAAGCCAGAATGTTCTTGACAAAGGCTTCGTGACCTCCCAATCATTACCGAAACTTTGATTAGAATAAAAAATATGTAAAATAATATAAATCAGGTGACCAAATTATTAACAGTTTTTTGGAATAAAGAAAAAATAGGTTTTAGAACGCAGAGCTGCCAATACGACAGTCAAAGTCTTGTCCGAAATCGTAGACGACTACAACAAAACAAAATCGGGAGTTGACATGATGGACAGAAAAATCAATTACTATTCTTGTGCTCGCATTTTTTCTGATTTTATGGACATTGCATTAATCAATGGTTCAATTATCATGCATACTTTATACCGCTACCCAATTGAACGCCTGGAATCGATTAATTTTATCTTCTTCATGGACTTTAAGCTACCAAATCGTCAATCAGACAATCGTTCTTATATATGGCTCTTAACATCTATAACCAAATCTATAGTGATGGTTGTAGCGAAACTCGTCGGTTATCTGCATAGAACATTCCAACAGAACATTCAAGGATTTTGGAAGGTGGACATCATTTGACATGTGCTGCATTCGTCTGCACCAAGCATTCCGAAAAAATGATCAAATGTCTCTTGTAGAATAAAATTTTCGTAAAAATTACTATAACGAAACAATAAGTAAGCGTCTATTATATATAACATTGCTTTCATAAAAGAACTATAATATTTCATGTTCCAAAGCTATTTTAATGAATACCAGTGCTTATAAGTATATTTCAAGAGGAAGAATTATTATTTCATGTTTAATAAAGTAAAAGGGTTTTTTAAAAACTGTCTAGTTAAATATTCTTAATAAAATTATAGTTTATGTTATTTTAAATAATTAAAAAATAATTCCATCCCACTTAAAAATAAAATATACATATTATATTGCGTTCAATTCTTGATTAAATATCATCGCTTAATTAGCTCTAACATAGTTATCTATAACTATCGTTACGAAGTATCAAAGCAGTTTTTTAACTAAATAACAGATGACTTCAATATAAAAAATTTGATTTCTCAACGAGTAACTTAAAGGAAAAAGCAGTATCGCTCAGGTATTGTGAAAGGAGAATTTTTCGATGTACTTATTATAATTAACCCTTTGATAGAAGAAGCTATATGCAAGAAGCTCGGCCAGAATCTATTGTGTAGCAAACAAGGTTGGTATATATGGATACCAGTGGTTAAAAGACTGGGATTGTGCACATCGAAATTGAGAACGCTCTACCAATAATTCTGGCTTCTGGTGGAATATACATATAATATATACGTTCAATAAAGAATTAACTGTATATATAATATATACTTCACATATCGGTTTTGTGATAAAGTTCGTGCGTGTAAATGAGCTTACGAAAATACTGCTTATTAAAATTTTAATTTTTAAAACCAGCCCCACAAGATCAGTAGTTATTAAATGGTTGAAGTTATAGAAAGCAATAGAATATTCTAAAATAAATGATATAATATGATATATGAAAAATTATATTGTTAGGGAAAGGACATGTCAAAAATGGGTAGCACTATTTAAGAACGGTTATTTTAGTGAAAAGGATAATCCAAGAATTAGACGACCAAGTATTGAGGACATTTATGAGAGAATAGAGGAATTCTTGATTGAAGACAAGCGTATAACAACCAGAGAAATTGCAAATTACTTAAACTGCTATCATTCAACTATAGTCAAGCACATGAAGCTATTTGGTAAAAAGTATCTCAAAATATCATTAATTCCACATAAATTGTCGGAAGACAACAAAACAATCGGATGGCTTTGTGTCCGAGAAATTTAGCATTATTAGAACGAAATAATTTCTTAAATCAACTGATCACAGGCGATGAATGCTGGATATATTGGGAGAACGAAGGAAGCCAACCTGGTAGTCACAAAAGATGCTGGGCAGGTTCTGGTAATATCTTACCAATGGTGGTAAAGCAAACGCCAATGACAACGAAAAAGTATTTGGCGATTGTTTTTTGGGACGTGAAGGGTGTTATTCTGGTGAATACATTGGAATGAAATGTTTACATTATAACGCTGAAGTTTATTGTGAAGCTCTTGAGGAATTGAAAACCGCTTTAAGAGAAGAAGACGTAGAATTACAGGTGGTCTACGAAATTTTCATTTTTTACATGACAACGCTAGACCCCAATTGACTTCAATTGACACAAACGAAACTCGTAGAATTAGGCCTTCAAGTTGTGCCACATCCTCCTTACTCGCTGCAGGACTTAGCACCCTGTGATTTCTATTTGTTGAGTGCTTTAAAAGCAGGTTTCAAAGATAGAAATTACAACAGTAAAGAAGACGTTCAAACTACGATTAAACAATGGATTAAAAAATCACCAGATTTCTTCAGAAGAAGAATTTATATGCTGCCCGACAGCTGGAGAAAATGTGTCGCTTATGGTGGAATTATTTTTTAAATTTAAATAAAAAGGATTATGAATTTTGAACATTTAATATTATACTTTCTTGTAATGCTTTTTAGTAAATCATGAAAATAAATAACAGTTGTTAAAGAACGCACGAACTTTTCATCAAGTCTATTTATATGCCTCGAATAAGAAATTGTATATAATGCTACTTAAAAATTTGAACACTAAAAATGAAAAACTCTGTTTTTAATAATATGAAGCTGTTCAACTCAGCAGTTAAGTCAGACCAAAAAAAATCTAATATTTATATAACCGCGCTCTCGAGGCCACGATATCTCACTGACTGAAATATACTTTCAATACTGCTCTTAAACAACAGATGTATATAGAGCTTTAGGTAGTTTCGCAACTGGAAATCCTTACTCTAAGATGATTAAAAATGAAAAATTTAGGAACAAAGGACACCATGGTTTTATTGGTGGAGAGAAAATAATATAATATAATTAATATAAATATATATCTAACAATTATACATTCGCGCAACTACCGTCTACCACATATGTAACATGTTACAACATGTTGATACTACTGTTTTCATTTCTTAAGATAAACATTTTTAAAAATTGATGGTTTTGAACCTCTAATGCTTGTAATCTTTATGTTATTAAAAATAAAAGTATTTTGATCTTAATTGTTTTTACAAGTTAAAATTATATCTGTAACTTTATAATTTTAATATTATAATTTAAAAATATTATAGTTTCACATAGAGGGATTTAAAAATGTATATTTCTTATTAAATTAATATTTGAATAGATTTAATCATCAATGTTGTTAAAATTATAGATAGAGTAAATTATATTAACTAATGTTATTTATTTTTTCATTAAATTAGTTTTAAAAGTTAATTATATAGCTTAATTATGAATATGATATATAAATTATCCCTACTCGTATAAATCATAGATTTTTTATTTAATTTAAAAATATATTAAAAATAAATTCTTTCCTATTTTTAGATCCTCATCACACTATTTTATTTTTTTCGAGCTTGATAGAAATTTATATGTTAAATTAACTTACCTTTTTATTTGATAATACCTTTTACGAAAATTATTTTTATATTAAAATGTTACAAGAAGAATGATCTGGCCATTTAATAATTCAAAATTTGTATGTTCAATGTATTATATTTTAAAACAATATATTGTATGGCATGCTGCAGGATGATGGATATGATCATATGCTGATATACATTTATAGTCTTAACTAAGGAGGCATGTGATTTTTCCCAAATTTTGGAAGCTTTAAAGGTTATTTTAGTAAATTTAATACAAAGAACCTGCAGCCATGCAAGCATTGTTATTCATTGGAGACACAGGGGTCAGTAACTTAGTAATATTTTATAATGAAATCAACAAAAAACAAGTCAATACAAAGCTTAAAACCAATCTTATTTGTAAGCACAAGACCTGGCAAATAGCAGAGCTGGGTCTACCACACCTTAAGTCAGTAACCTAATATTATTTCATAATATAATCAAAAAAAAGTCAATACAAAAATTTTATTTGTTAATGTTGATTAAAATAAATATTTTAAAAATCTCGCCATATCTCTAAATTTAAATAACAATGTGCTTGCATAGCCACCATCTCTGCAGGTTCTGCCAATTTAATATTATAAATTGGTAAGGGTTATGGGACAGCCTGGCCTGCATTCCGTACATCCCTAGGAGGACAGATTGAATATCCAGCATACAATCAAGAATTATATTTATAAAAGCCTAACAAGGATATGTTTTATATGTTTATATATATATATATTATGACCCAAATTTTAGCTACTATATAGATCTGGGACATGCATTTTATGTGCAAATTCTTAAAAATTTAAAGCACAAGTTAAAATGCAAAGCAAATTTGTATCATTTAAATATGGCAGTATTTATTTTAATATTAAAAATAAATTAATAAATAATGTGATATAAATTAAAAAGCTTGTGTTGCTTATGCTTGACAAATGGATTTCTTTGCACCATCTATGGTTCTTACTGTATTTGAAAGTTTTTATAATAATTAATTATGGAGAAAATATCTTTTTCTTAAATAAATAACATATCTAACCCAAATATTTTGCCTAAGTTCCTAAATTTACATAATTTAAGTTTGTTTAAGGTGCAGGAAGAAGTATCTGACATGTGCTATAGCTCTGCAACTATGGCATCATGTCAATGAACCATGTTGTTACCTGCAGGTTGATTGTTCTGCCCTTGTTCAGCTTCATGTATACCTTCAACAAGCAGAATCCATAAATTCATTGTCAAAAATAAGTTTATGAAATCTTTTTCATTTCTAAGTTTGTCTTCATATACATTTAGTATAAAACCAGGAGCTACCATAAATTTCCAACTTCATCTTTTCAGACATCTACTATAGCTTCAACAATTTGCCAATTATTTATTATTTAAGTAAGAAATGTTTTCTAAACTGCCAATCAGATGTCAATAGTCAGAATGTTATTGGTATTCTGGCTATTGTAAGCACATTGTTTCTCACCCAATGGCATATGTTAAATTCTTTTCTATTGGTACATTGATAATTTAACTATCTTAATATTGATAATTTTAACTAGTACAGCATATGTACCACACCACCTGAAATACAGTGCAAAACATTGCTGGTACAGCATGTGTACCACCTGGAATACAGAGAAAATCATTGCCAACCATAGGGAAAGGGAAATAGTGTAAATAGTGATTTAACATTACAATTTATAAATATATATTATAATTAGTTTTCATTTCTATTTTTTTTAAATGGCAGTTAATACACATTGGAGTGAGGTAAAATCTTTCTAAATTTTTAATACCAATTTATTTAAATACATTTTTTAATACTTGAAGGTGCAAATATTTACTGTTCAGGAATTTTCTATGGTACAAAAAACTGCCAAAAAAAACTTGAATTATGTCTGGCTTACATTATCCACTCAACACTAATTTTCTCTAGTTACAATTAAATAAAATTAGTACATATCTGTCATAAAATTGTCATAGAATGCAAGCATAAATTTTTTCCATGTGATTGTCATGGATGAGATTTTGGCCATTTCCTATTTATTTATATAAAAAGGGGCTTATCTTGAACAGTATCTCATTCATAACAGCCATAGAAAAAAAATTGGGTTAGAGGGTGATAGCCTGGACTTTTTTTATCACAATTATTGCCATGATCTCAGGTTTTTTGTATCTAAAATCTTGGATGTTCAATTTTCATTAAAATTGATATAATGGGGGGTGATATTGAAGGTAAATACAAGTCCACATTTGATTAATTTTGATCTAATTACATAATATGTCTTAAATAACACAAGGTTCTCACCACTTTGGGAAATAGGAATTTTCCTATGTTTTTGTGATTTTGACTAGGTTTTTAAATTTTTTGTTATACATTTTTTATTTATTATTATGCTGATGGATTATTATTATTATTCCAGGATGGATTAATCCACCATATATCAGAGTAAATTGGAATACAAAAATATATAAAAAAGACTTTTTTGTGAAAATCTGATTAAATCAGTGAAAATTACATGTAAAAACTGTGGAAATTTACCTTTTTTATTATAGTGGTATTTATTTGTATTATTATTTTGACTCATTTAAATAAGTATATAATTTATTGTTTCATTGGTAGGGGGCTGCAAAATGATATATAAATAATTGCTTACCTTTTTTCACTAGTATTCTCTAGAAAAAGTTAATTTCTTTTGAGAAAGAAAATACCTATATCTTAATTTTTTGTTGGAGTATTTTTATAGAATTTTTATTATCTTACTACACACACAACATTGTTGATTGGTAGCATTATTATTAAATATTTCATTAATGTAAATAATAATAATTGCAAAATGGGGGAAAATAATGGAAAAAGGGTTTTACAAAAATTGAAACATGTAAATTTAACAAAATACAATTTAAATGTGTCATTTATATTTAATGTAAAGGTCCATTTGTGTTACTATTTTTTATATTACTTATTTTAGTGTTTTTAAGAAGTCACTGCAATTTTACATGTAATGAGAATATGTCCTAATATATTTGTTACTTACAGTTACAATTCAAATTAAATAAATATATTGTATAAAATTTTGTTATAACTTTAATTCAATTAACTTATTTATATATTTAATCATTCCTTTTACACAATTTTTCCATTTACACAATAAAAGTGACATATTTGCAGAGAATTTTACAATAGGACACAAAAACATGTACTACAAAAGCTAGCAGACAATACACTATCATTTTTTCTAGTACTTTTTGGTAGGAGGTAAATGAAAGCAATTGAGATAGACTTTCATTCTGATATTTTTCTGAAAACATGTTCTGTATAATGTGCATTAATATACAAATATATCAGTAGAAGATTTAAATATTGACTATAATAAATGAATCCATTGACAAGCTAATATACTAAAACAAATTTATACACAACATTGCTTTTTTAGTTTTCAGTTTTTAATCAGTTGTGAATGAATCAAAGAATTTTGTCAGGATTTTGGGATATTGCAACCAAATGTAACAATTTTCTTCTGCCAGGTTTGGGATTTGACTCATCTTACTATTCTTACAGGTTGAAAAAATACATTTTACCTTCATTGTTGTCTTAACAGGATCATCACACTCCAAATGCTTACCCTTTCTTGTTGACAATCTCCATGTTGGCTTCATCCGGCCTGACTTTCTGACTTCCCTACTGCATTATAGTGATGTCTTCACCCTTGGTCCTGACACCAGGGCCAACCAGTCATCTATTGCCAGCTTAGAGGTTGTCTCTCTGGCCAGCCATTTAGTCAACCCGCAGCAAAGAAGTGAGGCACTCGGTCAAGTGATGATGGATTTTAGAATCAAGAGAGATTTTGTCGGTCTTAGAGGATGGAGAAATGAGGTTGGTAATTTGTAATCATAGCACTCGTTGAAGGAACCTATTTCTCTAGACTGCTTGGTTATGACCATAGATATTTAATATGTTTCCAGTAAGATACACTGTAATGGTTTCGTTTTCGTTAACGATTGGCAAGAACCATGATAATAAAGTTAAAGGAAATTTTATCCGATGTACCTGAAAACGATCAAGTAGAATGGGACTGAAAACTTAAAATATTCCTCTCATTATCACAGTTCTGTCTAAGAACATTTTATTTAAAAAGCACAACAATTACAGAAATTATAATACTGTACACTATAGACAGCTAGGTAGAATTGTTTCCGGAATTTGAATTAACAGAAAGATGTCATAGACATTAAAATCTGTAGACCGGCGGAACAGTTTCCGCAGTATGAATTAACAGGGAAAGATTATATAGATATTGAAAGCTAATAAACACATAAGGCAGAACATTCGGCGGCATTTGAATTAACAGGAAAAGGTACTATATACCACTTTACTGAGCTATAAATAGATATATACCCAGGCCAACCACCTAACTTGCATAATGTTTGTATCTGCGTTTGTAGTGTCTCTGTGTTTATTACTAAATAGCTTAATCTCTATAATTCCAACAGGACTATGGTGTATACACGGAGAACCGTCATACTTTACTCTTTCGCCTGGAGCGCAGTGCGTGTAGTCTTCTAGGATTGATCAAGTATGGTGTTCATATCAACGGTTTTGTTCAGGAGGAGTCCGGAGCTAAAATGTGGGTCGCTTGTCGCTCAGCAACGAAACAAACACACCCAGGAATGAAGGATAATATGGTAGAATAAACAATTGATTGCAATTAAACTTTGACCTCGTTCCAGTGTCTTCCAGGTGGCTGGTGGACTCAATGTGGAACTTGGAATACGGGAGTGTGCCGAAAAGGAATGTCGAGAGGAGGCCTCTGTACCGGTTGGTCTTCTGCCGAGATTAAAACCAGTTGGTACTGTAAGGTCTGTGCTCTAAAATTTATATTGGCTTCTAGAAATAATTCAGTGTTTTTTGTGTTCTTTAAAATAATAAATTATGAATCTGTGATGATAATTCATTTTATTAATAGTAGACATTCGTGATCATGAGTCAAACTTTTATTTTAGTTAAATTATATTAACAACTGTGACATTATTTCTTTTCTTTGATTACATATAGAACTCATCGATTCTAAATCTAAAGTTTGTGCAAATATTGACCCAATTATTTAAAATACACAACGATTTTCCATTATTTTTAGATGCCTAATTTATTATATTTATCTGGTTAAGGTTACTCTTATTAATTTGGGACGGATTGAAAATAGAAGAGTTGTGAATTTATTAGATAGCCATAAAAGTTTGATTGTAAAATTGACGCTATTGTTTATAAATTTGAATCAAAAACTGTTACATATAAACAGTTAAGTATATTTTAGTCTCCCTTTGCTCTCTCAATAAAGCTTCTTATTCGAAGATGAACGTGGAATCTTTCCAGAAATTGAGTACATCTTCGACCTTGAACTTCCCCCCGGCTTTGAACCGGTCAATGCAGATGGTGAAGTGTCAGGGTTTGAGCTCTTCAATGTGTCTCAGGTGATGTTTTCCTTGTGTTATCCATGGATATTAAATATATGAATACATAGATTGAACATTAATGTTTTAATCTAATTAATTTAGTATGCCAAAATAAAGTAACCGTTGGATTCCAAAACGAAATTCGTCCTGATAGTGTTGGAATTCAGGTATTTGAAACATCAGTTAGTTACTTATACATATCAGAAAATAAACAATGACATGTTTTCGTTTTCGCTAAAGCTTTGTTTTAAGCTGTGGTGCTATTGTAAAATGAAAAAATCTTTTCAAAACTTAAAAAACTGCCTCTTATTGTTCTAGTTATATTTGACAACATTTTATAAAAATCATTTGAAAAGTAACATTTGAAGATGACCTAGATATTGAAGACAGTAGACAACCAAGCAGTTCTGAGGATTTAAAAGAATCTAGGAAGATGACCTCGATATT
>JAUZNC010008129.1:0-20223 GCA_034780395.1 Vannuccia rotundouncinata | reverse complement strand
GAAGACTGTAGACAACCAAGCAGTTCTGAGGATTTAGAAGAATCTAGGAAGATGACCTCGATATTGAAGACTGTAGACAACCAAGCAGTTCTGAGGATTTAGAAGAATCTAGGAAGATGACCTCGATATTGAAGACTGTAGATAACTATAGACAAGCAAAACAGTGTTGAATTTAAATTAACACAGATGAATAAACTATATATTTTTTGGTTCTTATAAATTGATACATGTCATTCCAATCGTTGACTCTAGGTGTATCTTTCTAACTTGCATAGTCGTTGCATTAGATATTATGCTCTCTAGGTATCATTGTTTAATTGTTGTATTCAGGTGGTGAATCTGATTGCTGGAGAGACGGTGAAGGCCAACTCCGCCTTGGTTATGATTGATTGGCTCTTCAGACACGGGCATATATGTCCTGATGAAGGTAAGTACCCTGTGCTTTCTCTTGACTTCAATATTACCATTGATATTGCTTATCCTCCTCCAGTTGCAGCCTATCCCTTCCTGTATGAACTGCTCCACGTCAAAATGCCGCTACACTCTTGACAGCTTTGGTTAATCTTTCAAAACATTTATTTTACACAATACTTGTACAAATAGTAGTATTTTTCTTCAATATATTCACTTTTTAAATAGTGTCTGTTTTTAATTACAGTATTTTATGTGACCATAGTTGTTAAACTTTGTTTAATTATGTATTAATATCACTATATCGATTGTTATTACAAAAAGTTTAAAATATTTGAACTCTACATATATTATTTGCCTGCCGATGGAGTCGTATAACTCTTCTAATAGAGGATTTTAAATGACAGAATTTGTGGATCATTTAGCTACAAAATAAGTGGCTAGCCCAATGAGTATTTTTATATTGATTAATATTATAAATTCTATTGTAAACAGTCCTCAAAATAAGGGCTGTCCGATTGCTCGTAGACAGGTAAATTTTCCAACGACAAGTAAAAGTTTTGAATGCTTGTTTGTGCGGACAGGTAGATTTTTTAAAATGTGTACCTATAATATAATATTTAGCCCTATTTATTCAGGTATAATAAATTATTATGGGCAAGTAAAAATCCTATAAGGACAGGTAAAAAAAATGTTGTGCAAGTGATAGCAAAATCCTTATTTCGAGCCCTGTAAAATAAATTAAGGTCATATTGTTTATAAATTAATGATAATATGTTTATAATATTCTGCACTGCATTTTGTAAATTATGCTCAGATCCAATTAATAATCTACAACACGCGACTCACTATTTCAAGAATTTCTTTATTTAAATATTTTATCTGTTTATTTTTCATTTTATCACTTTAATTGTTCCGCACACATTTTCACGTGCAGCTTTAGAAATTTAAAGCGATGGATCCAACCACAGATTCAGCTAAGTCCACTGAGGAGGTTCAGGATTCCAGGATATCTCTGGGTTCTGACGGCGCTCCTGATGTGTCCGCGCTGATGGCTCTCCACGTTAGTGTTCAAGTGACGGAGGCCACCAAGAACGGGGAAATTATTGAATTCAAGTTGATTGTAAAACAGGTATTGGAATCCTTTTATTCTATCTGTTGTGGTTCAGGGAGTATTTTAGATTTGGATTAAATATGAAGTTCTTATCAAATCTTTTACTAAAACCATTTATATGTTAGTTCTATATCAATAGTTATTTCGTGTATTGAGTCTCTTTCTTTGTAATTCAATTCCACGTTGCAGTTGTAAGAGGAGCCCGAAAATGAACTTGATAGGATGTATCGTTTATCTTCAAATCGAGTCGGTTGGTGAATTTAATCTGGAAAATAAATCTGAAATAAAGAACAAATTTTCAGAAATAATGACAATTTTTTCATTACCTTGATACTTCTAACTATGCTAGAAAATCTAATTTTACCATTTTTCTGATTGAGTATATTATATTCAATAGAATTATAATTGATTTTAGATCGGTTATTCAACATTTTTTATTATCTTTATTAGGAAAAGTACTGAGGTCATCTCTGAATAATTGTACTTTTATCGTTATGGTAAATATATTTGCAACCATGTTTCGGTTATTGCCGAATTCCATGATGGGTATTTAAGAACTTTTGTATCAGTCATAATAATTATTGTTAACACCACTAACCTGATAATATGCATTTTATTCTTGGTTTGTTTTTCGTGCAATAATTTATGCATCAATATTTCATAACAAATTATGCTCATTACAATATTGTTTCATGGATTTTACCATATTATGTGAATAATAAGTTTATTATTATGACAATATATTTATAATTTTAGGCATCAAACAATTATTGTCCCAATTGTAAGAAGCAAACTTATTTCTAGACTAAAGATTGTGTTGCGGTATTTTGTGATTTATTCTGTTTTGGTTCTGGATTATAATTATTTCGGTGTCTGTTCTGTAATGTTCCGTTTGACGTTTCTGTTGTTCTTGGTGTTATGGATAATACAAACAGACATTTGACAGTGTCCTCTTTTATATGTTCAGGAAGGAGAGGAGGATTTTGTTATTCTCCGTCATTATGAAGACTTTCAGTTTCTAAATCATACAATCAAGTCCGAGGTGAAGGAAGAAGGTGTCATTGTAAGTTAAGATACTTCGATTTATTAAATTAATTACTTCTCGGTGTCCTTGAATGTCGACTTCTCTCTTTCTCTAGTACCCCCCGATACCCCCAGCTCCACTGGTCGGTGCTAAACAGATCGCCAAAGCCAGCAAGGAGCAGTATGGAGCGGACTCGAGTATCCTGATGGCGGAAGGATATATCACTGACTGCCAACTCCTTGAAAAGTAACGGATTTTCAACTCTCTTACTTGAATAGCCAACCATAAACCGGGCTCATCTGAAACATTGTCTTCCTCCACAGGTACATGAAGCTGGTTCTGGCGCACCCCCATCTTAACGGTCTGCCGTGTTTGCGGAAGTTCCTACTCGAGAAGAACTCTCCCCAGAGGGCCAAAGTTAAGCCCGGAGTGATGACCTGGCTGACGTCATCAATCAATGATTACATGAAGGCGTCGCACAAGGTGATTTTATTGCTTTTTTGGAAATTGTGATGTATTCACTTTATAGGAAAAGAAAAGGCGCAATTGAAATATTCATCTTTAAAGCTAACAATTGTTTATAATTGCTTATAATATATGTGTATCAAACGGTTTTTAATTAATATTTATTTATAATGTTACTCCGGAGCAGTGGATAAACAAGTATTAAACTAAAGCACATCTGAAACCTGTAAACAGTATTTTACAAATTTACAATGTCAGACATAAACTAGCAACGTACCCTTGGCTTCATGATAGTTTACGGTTATACAAATTCCTGTTACAAATTCTACTTTGCTATTATGAAGTTTATCTTCGGAATTGTAAATTTGTTTAATACTCTTCACCGGTGACATAGAGCTTGTTGCTTTCCTTAAATTCTCATTGGTTAAATACAGCTCACATTGCACACACATTGTAAAATAATATGTATTATAATATTTCATACAAGGACTACATGAATCTTCGATCTTCACATACTCCTTGATGTTCACGTTTTAGTTATTGATCTTCTCATAGTCTTCGATCGTCACGTAGTCCTCGTAGTCCACAATTTCTCATAGATATCTATTATCACGTTATAGTCCTGACATTCATATTCACGTAGTTCTCGATCTCCATGTTATCCTTTATATTCACGTAGTACTCGATCTTCACGTTGTCTTCTGTCTTCACGTAGTCCTCGATCTTCACGTTGTCTTCTGTCTTCACGTAGTCCTCGATCTTCACGTTGTCTTCTGTCTTCACGTAGTTCTCGATCTTCACGTTGTCCTCGATCTTCACGTTGTCCTCAATCTTCAAGTAGTCTTCGATCTTCACGTTGTCTTCTGTCTTCACGTAGTCATTGATAATTACGTTGTCCTCGATATTGACGTTATATTCTTGACATTGATCTTCACGTAGTCCTCGATCTTCACGTAGTCTTGGATCTTCACGATGTCTTCTGTCTTCACGTAATCCTCGATCTTCACGTTGTCTTCTGTCTTCACGTAGTCCTCGATCTTCACGTTGTCTTCTGTCTTCACGTAGTCCTCGATCTTCACGTTGTCTTCTGTCTTCACGTTGTCCTCGATCTTCAAGTAGTCTTCGATTTTCACGTTGTCTTCTGTCTTCACGTAGTCATTGATAATTACGTTGTCCTCGATATTGACGTGATATTCTTGACATTGATATTCACGTAGTCCTCGATCTTCACGTAGTCCTCGATCTTCACGTAGTCCTTGATATTCACGCAGTCCTCGATTTCACATAATTAATCGTATTCTCTCTTGATTAACTGAAAATAATGAGAAAATATGATAGCCTTATTTGAAAACGTTTTTATACAGTTTTAGAGGATTGTGTTTCATGAATTATGCATGCCTTGTAGTTGTATATTTGTTTCTACGGATATATAATTACATATCTGACGTAGAGGTAATGTGCTCTTTTTCCAGCATGAAGGTATCCTGGCTGATATTCATGTGTGGTGTATAAACTCATTATCGGAATTTGTTGTCAAATCAAGATATTAAAAAGATTCATTCAATTATAGATAACAAAAAGTTTTAAGTAGATTTATATAATTTAGTGTTTATAATATAGTTTTCATATTATCTCTCAGGATATTGATGAGTTCTATGAGAATGAAAGACACAAGCAAACTGATCAATTGAATGGAATTAAAGAAATGACCGCAGTAAGTAAAATACTTCTTTATATTTAGTTAGGAAAATATTTTCTATTTTATTAATCTCAAAAAAGGATTTCGATAGTATCCTGTTATTATTTGAATGAATCGGGCACATTGATTCGTCAATTATTTGTTTTAGTGTTTTGTATTTTATTTTTTACAAGTTTATAGTAAAGTCTTTCTTATTTCTTCAGGCATTTCACCAAATGTTGTGTTGTCAATTTCGTAAGTTTGTTTCGTATGATTTTGAGTGTCTTTGGTGTCAATAATTAATTAAGGATTCATTTGTTATTTACAGGACTTTCAACAACGGAAAACTATTTAAGCAGTGTGCTTTCGTCGGGAAATATTTACAGTGAAGATTCTGAGACATTACAGCAGGAACTCGCGTAACTTATTATTTTACTGGATTATTGTCAATTGTATAATTAGTGCAATATCTAAAAGTTACAAATTATTAAACCAAACAAAACGCTTCAATATATATAGTGTCTTGACAGCTTGTTTAATCACTTCTTTAAATGAATAGTATAATGAAAACGACAAAGAAATAGATTATAGATACATTTTGGTTTTATTTACAGCGTATTGGATAACTTTTGCATTAATAACAACCATAAAATTTGATGTTTACTCACAGCAGGGGCGCATTAATTATGTTGAATATCTCTTTTTACAGATTGTTCACTCGTTTATCGGAAGTTTATAAAGATGAAACAGTAAGTTTTAATTAAATTTATTTACGTTGTTTTATAATTTAATTATTTGTTTCAAAATTCAATTAGGAGGTATACAGGGAAAATAAACATGTGTAAACAATAATTGATATTCTATACGGTGACCTTTTAGCAAATTATTCATGCACCAAATATATGAACTTATACCGTGTGTAATTCCTTTCATACTAAAAGTATCAAGTTTTATCTTACGTCACTGCTATTCCAGTGTTACCAGTCACATTGAAATAAAGCATCACCTTATAATATCATTAAAATGTATATATCCGTAAACTATGTATTAAAAATAGCTTTAAACTGTAGAGTTATGAGATTATTTATTAAGATATTGTTGCTTAATAATAGTTGTTGATATGCCAAATTGAGAACACTAGCAACGGTTGACTAGTAAAAGAAATGTTTTTTTCACATTGTAACATTTTCAAGATATGTTAAAATATTTCCCAGAATGTATTAAAGTTTGATTGTGTTATTTGATCTGCAGAAGAATATATTAGAGAATATTAGAATTTTGTTTGAAATTTTATAATAGCTTTGAGGTTTGTCTTGTTGACACATTTATTCTCCCTAGAGTGGATGAAAAGTTGAATTAATTATTACAAAGCTGTTGTTGTCTGTCTCCGAGTTTGAGTATATTTTCCATTTATTCTGAAATTGAATGCAGTATCAATACTTCAAAAGAGCGTTTACTTTATTCCTTATCGATTATTCAATTGTTCATAATAGATCATAATTGTGTTGATATCGAGAGATGCATTATTTACTGATAATAGTGCGCATTATTTTCATTCGAGTGTGCTGTTCTGACAGTATCTATATAATACGATTACAAACTATGCAAACTTGTACCTATTGCTCCATTACGCATTCATTCCACTTATCAAATGCAGAAGTTTTTCTGTCTACATTTGGATTAGTTTTACATTGATAAATTGAATTAAATTTTCATGTAAGGAATAATATCAGTTGACACGAGAAAGAGAATTTGACGATATATTTTTAACAAATTAATTCAATGAGAAACTGAAATACCTTAACTGACAGAAAGGATACTTTTATTTAACTTCATTTTTTAATATCTGATAATAAAATGGTTGTTTATACAATATAAATCAATCTATTTTAATTAACTATGTATAGACTCTAGTATGTTTCTTTTAAATGTTTTTAATACTTTTAGCATGTTGACGAAGTTTCTGCCAACAACTCGTTGATTTCGTTAGCTCGAACTTTAGATCTTCTTTCCAGCTACCACGATTCGGTCAAAGTAAGAAGCCCTCTTGGGGTACTGCTTTTTTGGGAATCATTAAATTATATTATGGACCAATATTTATGAATTAATAAAGCAATTAATAACCCTCCAGTTATAAAGAATTAAATACAAAACATTGACCCCTATAATTAAAGATATTATTGTCAAACCTTCCGAAATGGACGTCTGCCGGTGTTGGGAGGATTGGTTTTAACCCCAGACCTTTTTTCCCCCATATTAAAGAATAGGATTATTTAACTTTAGAAATCGGCGTCTATAATGAAACTGATTTTTACCAGCTATAATATTTTGAAGCGATTGTTTCTGAATTGAAGCTCCATCCTGTCACTCTTTCAGGAAACGATACTGAGACGAACTGTTCTCATGACCGAATATGAGAGTGCTATGAGAGCTTTAGAAACTGCCAAACCACAGAAAGTTGCTCAGGTGGGTGTCATCATTTCTAGTTGAACACACAAATTTTAATGAAAATGATCCAAAATTCACAGTTATCTATTCGTTTAGCTCACAGAAACAAAGAAAGTCAAGGAGGAATTATATGAAGAAAGTTCGAAAGTATTAAAAGAGGAGGTAAGTACCGCTTTTAATTCTATAAAAAAAAATATTTTATAATTTCTTTTCTATTCTACGCCACAGTTGGAACGTTTCGCCAAGTTCCGGGTGACTGAACTGTCCCGTTCGCTCTCCAAATTTGCCGAGTATCAAATCACAACTGCAGTTGATCGTCACGCACTGCTGATCAAACATCTAAATCGTATTAAAAATATGCCTATTTAGAGCTCACATCATTCATTTACCAAAACACTTCTACTGTTCCTTCTATTGGACACGGATCTATAAAGTGACCTTATAATATATTTTGAGTGAAAATCGCAGGTTTTTGTATTCAGGGCTAATTACATGCGTCATAATTCTTCGGTTGCTTATTTGCATAATTATATTGTAGACGTTTTTTTTGATTTCACCCTTTTGATTTGTTTAATTGTTCTGCTACTTTTGACTTTTAAATGTAAATTTTTTATTCTTTAAAATTATTAATTTATTTGTAATCTTTTTCAGTATATTTTTACAAATAAATAAATAAATTACATTCTGTTTAAATTTTAAATGTTATACTACGATTAAAACAAAAGAAGTGACAACATTTAGCGACTCGTTTAAAAGGAGAAATTATTAGTAGAATTTTACAAAGTTCACAATGAACGTTGTACATAAGGAAACAACTATATATTTTAAATAAAATATTGCTTTGGCTATGTAAACACAAAATTATGTAATTGATATTTTTGTATAAATTAGTGCATCTATTTATTTTTATAATAAAAATATTGTATAGTCTAATCTAACCATTAGTTTGGTGAAAAATTTACTTATGTATGTAAAAATTGGGTTTTTCACGTTGTCTTCTGTCTTCACGTAGTCCTTGATCATTACGTTGTCCTCGAATGTTTTACAATTGGGGTCGTTCATTATTAATAACTTGACGCAAAAAATAGGGCTTACACAATCATAAAAAAAATCCAGTTAATAATTGGTTTCACGCGGGCAGGCCCCCCCCTTTGTATGGAAAAATATAATTAATTTTAATCTTTCCAACGCCGATTTTTCAATAATATATCCATTTTAATATTAGAAATCACCATTTATAGCTAATAATAATCTAATTAATAAAATTTGACAACAGTAATCAATGAATTGTTCTGTTTTCTAAAAATAACATATTTGCTTAACGTAACGAAGAGGTATATCAGAGGCGTAGAAGAATATTTAAGTGGGGGTCCTATTTTTCAAAAAGGGCAATTTTTATGAGTATGTTTTTTGATAAGGCGCGAATTGTTATATTTAAAACAATTCGCTACAATTTTTTATATTATAGTGGATTTTTAGGGGTATTATGTATATTTTGGACCTCCACATCTAGCACAGGGGGGTTCTATGACCCCCGGACCTCTCAGATCCTACGCCCCTGTATATACTCACATTCCCTCCTGTGTAATTTTATTTGTGAAGGACACCTTTTGGAATTCAAAAAGATAACCATTTATCTATTTCCATATAAATTCCCTTTTTTGTTTTCATATTGTAATTGTCCTTTAATCAAAAAAATCAAATTGAGAATTGTGAATTATTAGTATTAAAATATATATTTATTTTAGCATTTAAGAATTTATATATATATATATAAAAATAAAATTATCAATATTTTGATTTGTTTTAAATTTTATTGAACTTTCATTCTTAACATTGTTTGAAAATGTTTTATAAATAGTTTAAAATGATTATTAAATATATATATACAAAATAAAAAAAAATGTTTTAATATAAAAGTAATATCATTGATATAAAAAAAAAGTTTTATGAAATTTTAAGTAAAAAATATGATATTGGATTTTTATATTTAAAATTTTATAAATATTTACGATAATCTCAAATTAATCATCCCTTATTCTTATATTGTTACATTCTAACATTTAATACAGTAGAGCAGAGAGATATTAAATAGAGCAGTTATTAAATTAAAAATACTTATATCTATTTATATAGTGAACAAAGGTAAATCTATTTTCAATTGTCTTTTAATACAAACTGAATATTTAAGCGGTTCTAATAAAACTTTTTACGATTTTAAATTTACTATTAATTACAATAAATATTAATACTGTAAATTTTTCAATGGATAATTTTTTCCTATGGTTGCTATGAAAAGTTAGATTCAATGGTACTAAAAAGTTCTTTTTAGTACTTTTTAGTACTGTGGAACTTTTCCAATACTGTGAAATTTTATAGATATAACAGTTTTATGCATTTCTATTATATAGTGATTCTAAATTTAATTAGAAATTTCTTTAATTCAATAAATAAATAATGAATAGACAACAAACTTCTAGTTAACTTTTAAAGATTAAACGTTAAAATCTATTTTTATACTGTAATTAGATATTTCTATAGGAAAAAATAGCATTCCTTCATTGGAAAAGCACATTTCAATACTTGGATATTTTTTGATCCTTGATTGCTATGCTCTCTCGGAATCAATAAATATCCCTGTATTGAAAAGTATTACTTTTCCAATTTCAAGAAAATATCTATTTTACTCTATAACTATTATTTTTTCATTGATTCATATAAAAATTGGAAACAGGCAAAAATTCCAGCATACATAAGACATGGATTGCAAGCATGATATATAAATTCAACAAAATATTCTCAATTTTATTTTAATGTTATATTTTAACAAGTTTCTTGAAAAATTGTTGTTCTCTTTTTTGAATATATAAAACTTTGGGTTGCAATGGGTTTCTTGACTAGAATTGCTGATGCTGCAGAAACTTGTCTGACCACATTTTGATTGGTTGCTAGAGTGGTTGTCAAGAGTGATGTATTTGGTGGCAATGACAACTTATTAGGATAATGTTGGTGCATTGTTGTTAGATGAGAATAAGAGGGAGCCAGGGGGGTCAGTGTATTGTTGGAATGGTGTGAGGAATAAAGGGAAGAGGACAAGTGGAGTAGTAAGGCAAGTTGAAGAGGTAGAAGTTTTGCAGTGTTGGGGAGGAGTAATATTGTCCACTTGTTGTCAATGGTGATATGGATGAGTATGATTGCATGGGACGCAGATTGCTTACACCATGATTTACTGCCTGTATTGGTCTTCGAATTAATGGTTGAGTGGGAGCTGGAGCTAGTTGTGGGTAAAGTTATGGACCAGAAATCAATGGCTGAGATGATGTAACTTTGGGAGTAGTAGCTATAGCAGTTGTACATTTTGACAGAAGAGGAGCACAAAAAGAAGTTGTTACAATGTTTCATTGTTTTGATTTAAAATGTGAAATTTAATTTTAGGAGCAAATTTCTCATAGTAAAATGCATGAATTTCTTATTGGTAAGTGTGAGATTTAAAAAAAACTATCTGACAGAAATTTATATGTTCTTTGTATATTCTATTCTAAGTACATTGTAAGAATGTAAAGATTGGAGCATATTTGATCAGTCTTAAGATTTTTTACAAATATGCAATAAAAAAGTAGGGAGGGGGGAGGTGTGTGCTTCGCCTCTTTTTCATTCACTCACAATATTTGTAAGACATGTTCAAATCTCAGTAAATTGTATAGTATATAAATACCATTAAAAATATTGTGACAAATTACCAATAGAAAATTTCTGCTGCAACATGAAAAACACCTGCAATTTGTACCAGCAAAATCTCCAAGAAAAACAAGAACAGAAGAAACACCAAATAAAACCTAAAACAAAGAAAGCATTTTGTTTGAAACGAATACAAAAAGGAATGAGTAAGAGGCATGAGCGCCACCAAAAGAAGATGGCTTGTATTTGTGCATTAAAAAAATGTCTGAGAAAAGACATTGCTAGAATGATTTTTAACTGATTTATTAATTAACTGTGTTTACATAATACTACTATAGCTATAACTTTTTTGTTATTATTCATTTGATCTTAGTATGTAGATATGTATAACTAAATGTATATTTAATTATGTACAGTAGTGGGCTAAATTCTTTGTAGTCATATAAGTATGTTTTGTTAAAGAATATTGATATCCTGATTTTCAAATTATACCTAAAATTCAAAACAAGGTGATTTATTTTTATATAAGGGATAAATTTTGTTTGCCCTTTGTGCAATTATAGGTTGCTCAATCCACTCCCAACTATATTGTTCTAGTTTTTCCATTCATTTGCAAAATCACCCCTGTATTATGCTCAGTTATATTGCAAAATAAACAACTTTATATTTATTAAATTTGTAAATTCCTATTTTGTTTTTAAGAAATTTGGCTGATCAAATTTACTGTAATTATTAATATTTGTAATTTGCAATAACCATTTGTACCTAAGTAACAAGACTGTCTTGCCATGACAATTACAATAGTTTTAAGGAGTTCTAAAAATAAATTCTAGCTAAATCAATTAGGATATAGGTTTGAATAACTCTGTGCTAGGTTGGATTAAATATTCAACCATTTCCCATCATATGAAGAGATAATTACAAAAATACTCCATTTTGATTGGCTGATAACATATAAATTTTGACAGATAAAATAAAAGCTATTTTATTATAATTTTGTACTTTGTTTCACTTCTACTAACTAAATATTTGATTCTTGTTATTTTATATTTTATTGCAATTGAATTATTTCATGAGTTTATTCTTGAACTCATAATTATGGATTCATTATTAAAGATTCACATATATAATACCTACTCCTGAATTTGATAGCTCTTGATATTATAGTTATTATTTTGTAGTATAGGTTTATAATAATAATATGTTATTAAGTTTGCTTCTTTAGGTAGTTAAATGTTAGCTTCTGTTATATCTCTGTCATATTATATTGATAATAATATTTATATAGTGCCACATTATTGCATAACAATGTCTGTAGCACAGTTTAACATAGTACAAAATTCAGTTTATGATAGTACAAAAGTTTGGTTAAATAATAAACAAAAGTAAATGTGCATTAAATTTAAATTGTAAAAAGGTGTGTTTTGAGTGAATGTTTGAACACAACAAGATCAAATATTGATCTTAGTGAAGGGGGGAGTTGGTATATAAAATTAGGGCACTTTCAGTTTGACATCCTTCATTTAATTGACAAAGACAATTTCAAACTTTTCTGGATGTGTTAGACATGGATCCTGTGATACATTGTATTATTATCTGATGAGGCTACATTTGAAGTATGTAGCTGCATTATTAAACAGATCTCTATTTTTTGGAGTTTCGAGAACCACCACAAAATCTTGCAGGAGGTCAATTTTCAAAGTGTCACTGTTTGGTGTGGCATGCATTTGGTGGAAAAAAAATCTTGCTATACTAATAATATGAAATTTAATAATTTTCAATCAATAAAATATAGCATATAAGAGCTTTAGATATTATTTAAATATTTAATTTCTTACAAATAAGATTTTTTAATATAAAATGGAAATTATTATTGACTTTTAGTAATAGTTAAATTTTAAAGTATTATTAACATATTTTCCTTATGTTAGCTTTATTGTTGGCCTGCTGATACTATATAATTAATTTTTAATTGTACTATGTATTTGTAATTTTCATATTAATTAATATTTAAAATGAATAGCTTCACTATTTCGATTATATTGCTAAAACTTCAATATTCCAAAAATCTTTTTTTAGTAGGTAACTAATTTTCCAATATTTATCATATACATTAACATCATTGATAAAGTCAGTTTGATTACCTAACCATCTCTCTCTATATAACAAATTTCACTTTGTAAAATTTAATAATTTTTGTTTTTTGATATCATAACTGCCTCATATACTGATGGTATATATTTTCGAAATTTCACACAGCACAACCTAAAAATAATTATCTTGAAGAATAAAGTATAAACAAATGATAAATTTAGATGCAATCTAGCTTGTAAAACCTAAAAATAGTGTGATGTGCGTTGATATTCTATCTATATGTGGGTATATAATATTATAATATATCATAGATATATACATAAACACTTTAAAAAATCAGTTATAAAATATCTTACTTAATTCCCCTCTAATTTTTTAAAGGACCTCATTTCTGTGAATCAATTATTAATTTTATATAAGATTTTCCCTTTATTTTTATTTATTAAAAGAAACTAAACTTTAACCAGAATGGAAATTTCTAAATTACAATCTCCAAAATTAAAAATGTATAATTCAGTCTTAAATAAATTTATAAAACTCTTTTTGTCAAAATCATTCAATCTTCAAAATCAATTTTATAATTAGTGATGATAAAATAAATTATAATGTAACAATTTAACATTACTTTTATGAAAATATCTACAATTTCCGTTAATTAATGCAAAAAATCGATTTATAATTGAAAATAATAATATAGAATCTTCTCAAAATGCATACAGTTGTACTTATTCGATTTTAATTATTATCATTAATCCCAAAATTTTAAATATTTGATCGAAATTTAAAACATTTTAATTAATTTTTCATAATATCAATAAACTAAAGGCATCAAGTGGATATTCAGTATTGCAACTATAATTATAATAATATTAACTATGAGTTGTACTAATGCACTGACTGCATGGAAATTTTTTTTATTAATTGATTAGTAGCCACAATTAAGTTTCAACAAATCAATCAATTAAGCTCAATGGTGCAGTGAAAATCAGTTTTTTTAAAGCCAGAAGTACAATATACCAGGATTGTTGAACTTGCTACCTTCAGTTCAGGTTTAAAGGCAGGAGTTCTATCCAATAGGCTATTACTCTCCTTAAAATAATGTTGTAAATCCACTAGACTATTACTGTCCTTAAAACCTTAACTGTAAGATGACACTCTTATACTAATAATAATGTAGCTGGATTGCTACATACATAAATTGGGTGAACGTCACTTTTTAACATAAGACACCTAATTCTTTGGGGTGTGGCCCTATCCCTCATTATATAATATTAACTAAGAATTGTTTAAATACATTGACTGCACTGTAATAATCAATGTTATTTATATATATATATATTAACAGGAAAACAAAGTTAAGATTGTTTTGGATTTAGATTTTGTATATTTACTTTTCGGTTTTAAAGGTTCTGAGCTGATTTTCAAACTGGCTTTCTAAAAATTGACTTCTTCATGGTGTGAGTTTAATACTTGAATCTGTAATTAATTTTTCCAACAATTAGAGATAAAATAATTTTTGGACAGTGTTTTTGTGACAAGTCGAATTCTTTTATTGATTAACATTTTAATATTAAAACATGAAATTATCCACTAGAATCAAACCAAATTTAGTTTTGTATGATTATCATAAAAATGAAGGGCTTTTATGAGTAAAATTATTTTATACTAATCAATATTAACATTTTTTTGTTTGTTTTAAATGTTTTTGCTTTGTGTTAATGAGAAAGCTTTATTAAAAATGAGAATCCATTTTATATTAAGTACGAAAATATATATTCTGAAGGTAAAAGAATCTTAGAGCAATAGAATTATATATGCGTGAAACATCACACAACGCTTTTTTAGTGCACTAGAACAACAATTCACATATTTGTATTAATTAATTATCTCTTAAAATCTTACTCATAAAAATTTCTTTATCTCCATATTTTGACAATTGTTATTATTTTGTTACTAAATTACTTATTGTTTGTTTATATAAATTATTAACATTGCATTTTTATGGTACCTATTCTAATTGATTTTAATTAAATGTTTTAAAGTACATTCCAATTCATTATTATTGTATTGTTTAATGTAGTTAAACAGAATGAAATATTCACAGCAGTTACAAAATTAATTGCATTATATGTTTAAAGAATTATATACAATTTCAAAGATATTCATATTTAATATTAGCTTCTGTAATAGTTTTAGATTCATTGGTTATGCATTCTTAATGCCATATTCTTAATTATAATATTTTTTTTTGTAGGAAGGTTATGAATCCTAATGAACCGACTGAAGACCTCAAAGCATTCGAGCGTCGTCTTCGAGAAATAATTGATGCCCTTCAACCTGTTTCTCTCCGGTGGCGTATTCTCCTTCTTGGTATCTCCATCTGTACCGCAATGACCGCCTGGTACTGGCTTTGGGACTCTAAAACATACCAAGTCCCCTTTCTAATATCATTATACAATCATCCATTCTTCATCCTCAGCTGTTGCACTCTAGTTTTGCTTTTTATTCTTGGCGCTCACAAAAAAGTCGTCCTCACCTCAATTATATCCACGAGATGTAGAACTGTTCTTTCGGAATACAACATGAGTTGTGATGATTCGGGAAAACTAATTCTCCGCCCTCGTCCAAATACATAAATTTATTCGGTTATTTTTTTATAACTGAGACTTTTCTTTATACCAGAATTATAATTATAGTGGTTTTGAATATTCTGTTGTTAAATATGGTGTAAACATTGATTTATTTTAATTTGTAAAGTTCGATGCTTTATATTGTTGTAATATGGGAACGTCGAATGTATAGAAGTAAAATTTATTTTTGAAGCGAATAATTAATCACTTCATTTATTTCCTTATTAATCAATGTGTTTACTATATATTTCCTTTTGTGTAATGATTATACTGTTCTCGCATACATTTCATATGGTTATGTTAGAAAAGAAAATTTTGTAATTCAGCTGTTTCAATATTGTATATATTCTATATAGTGTATCGACTTACTTTAAATTATTATTGATTTCTTTTATAAGTGATTTTGTCTAATTGCATATAGCTATGTTCTAACATATATTTACTCTTAAGAATATGTTCTTTATTTATGTAGTGGTTGGTTTTGTTCATAATGTACAAAAATTAAAGTTTACCTCGATTTTCCTTAATTTCAGTAATTACGCTGTGATGATTTACAGTGAGGTCAAGATTTTTATTTGGCTTCTGAAAAGCATCAGTAGTTATAAAAAGAATAACAATGGGTTAAAATTGTCTGTTAAGGGATGCAATGCATTTAATATCTTTCTATAGGTAATTAAAGTGTCCATTACTGTTTACATTATTTTTATTACCTACCCTTGTTTTTGAAGCTGAATTACTACTTTATTCATTAATTGTTTTGTGAAATTAGCACGCACATACATTGCTAATTGTCGGAGAATAATTATTTCTAAGATAATTGAAAATTTTCTTCTAAAGGTATTAATTACACTGCTTTTTATTGGTCGTAATAAAAGAAATAATGTTTTTAAAATAATCAAAAGCTATAATATTGCTAGTAATAGTAGGTGCTAATAAACTTACAAATTTATAAACACTTCAATTTCCTTTTATATATCATAATTATTCCACATAAATGAGTTACTTATACTTTCAATTAGTTATAAACAAACAATTATGGTAGAATTGTAATAAAATGATTAGGACAAACCCTATAACCAAATTATACATAGAAATATAGTAAGAGTTAGGTACATATATATACATCATAAACCAGGCATTCTTTATTTTTCTAAAAAAAACAATTGCTAAACAATGTTTTTGAAATTTATATCTATAAAAAAATTATTTATTTATTGTGCTATTAATTTTTGGATGTTAAAAATTTTTTTGAAATATATAGTTCTGTTTTATATTAATCTTTTCATGCTATATTACAATACTAGTTAAATTGATAACCAGACAAATTTATACAAATAAATGGCGTAGAAACCAAATTTAAGTCATTTGGATAAAAAAATTGAATATTTTCATTATCAAAATCTATCAAAGAAAACGTAAAAAATGATTATTTAAATCATTTGCATCAAATATATATACAAATATATATATATTCTGAACTTATGTATATAAAATAATTAAATACAGTGGTTTATATAGTGAGCTATAATACATCTTACCCTATAGGTAGTTACACATCTGGAATGAATTTCTATAAAATATCTATAATTATTTATTGTAATGATAATACATGACTAATTGTTTTAATTACCTATTTTAAATTATGTAAAAAATATACAATTTACAATTAGTTTTCATTTTCGCTTTAATTGATCGAAGGTTTTGCCATCTCATCATTTGATTATTATTATATCAAAGTTCCATTATGACTTCTCCTTTAATGCCAATACGATTTCAAGAGCATATACAGGTATACAATTAGATTACACTTTTATTTAAAATTTGTTGACCTGTGTTTATGATATATTTTTTTAGTATATTGCCATTTAATAGAGAAATTTATAATTACTTAAAAAACCTAATTTTTGTGCAGCTTTTTGCTAATTAACAAATAACATATTTATTTTAGTAATATGATAGTATGAGTTATGTACATTAAATTTAAATCCTATTTTCTTTCACCTTTTTAGGTATGTACTTTAATCATTTTTTCTGATTAAGTATTTAGGTATTATTTTTCATAATAAAAATATTTTTTGCTAGTTATGACTTTTTTTCATTTTGTTGTCTAATTCTAAAGTAAATTCAGTTCAAACTGACTTGCATATTATTAAAACGAAGTCAATATTTTCACTGCTCCTTTAAAATAACGATTTTACAGCAATAAAATAAAAAAATATTTTCTACACAGGATATTTAAGCCTTTTCCTTTCATTTATACATAAAATGACATTTTATGGTATCAGATATATCAATAGGCTACATGAAATTGAGGCTTAAGTGATATAAAAAATAATAATAATTTTATAATGACATTTTCTTTTAATATTTATAGTCAGTTCTGATAAATTTGAAGATAAAATTTATATTTACTAAATGAAAAATATACATAATTATTTTTTACAATTTAATAGCTTTTACAAGACTGCCTCTGCTCTAAATCATTTTCTACATATAATGGATAATTTACTATGGACTTCTAATAATTACAAAGATGAAATTTTTATTTATTAAATAAAAAATATTATATATAAATCATTTTCTACATATATTAGACCATTTACTGTAATGGGCTCTCCATTATTTACAAATTAAAAGTTGAATTCATTTGTAATACATTTTTTAGGTCTTTAAATAAGTCAAAATCATTTCTGATAGATTCCTACATTAGGAATACATTGGGTAAATATGAGGTCTGTAGCAGAAGTCTTAATGTTTCTGTTTTAAATTTTCAATAAAGGTATGTTATCAATAAACCAATAATATGATAATAGGGACAGGAATTATATTGCTGCAAATACATATTTTCTGGCAAAAGGATTTACCTTAAATAATTCTTGAAAAATCTTCCACCTATTAGTAAGAAGAATAACTGTATCCCTTATTCATATTCATACTCATAGTTATATATATATATATATATAGTTATATTCTATATATAAAGAAAGATTCTTTATTATTTTAAAAGGAATATTCCTAAAAGGAATGATATGGGAAGGCAAATATAATAAATACCTAAACATATAATAAACAAATGTAATAAAAATGTTATAATCCTATTTATTATCTATGAAAATCTGAAAGTTCCAATCCCTAAAATTAGATATAAGTAATATTATATAAAAGTTATTGAAAGCTATTCTATAATTTTTTATTAAAATTTTTTGTAATACTGATAAATTCAAAGTACCTATGTTGCTTTGAGAATTTTATGTTGATAGAAATCACCATTACCTTTAAAAATCTAATTTAAAATATAGGTAGTATACAGGTATTCAAATAGCCACAACATATTCCAATATTAAAAATTTAGTTATTGAATTTCATAGTACTTCATAATATAACACATCCATTTATTAAAATTCAAGTTATTATAATATTATTAATACAGTGTTGTTTGTATGGGTCCTAGAAAACTGGTAACATGTCAAATAGAAAAGTCATGGAATTTAGACATTTTAGTAAAAGGTCTTTGAAAAAAGTTCTGAAAATTGGTTAAATTCTCTTGAATTTATTATCTCTAATTTCATAACTTCAATTTTTAGTTAGTGTGTGGAATAACTTAAAAAAATCAGTTTGTTATCCAGAACAAAATGGGACAATTTTATTTTTTGTTCTAATAATTTGTTTTAGTTTCACATTCCTTCTATTTTATAATTCATAATTCACAGGCTTCACAAATGTCTGGTAATTACATTACTTCCAGTAATTTAACATTACTTTTTAATGTATTAGTTTTTGTTTTGTTTATTGGGGCCTGTTTTAGTAACTCAACTATACTCATATCTATAATTATAAAAGAATTTACTCTTCTTAATTTTTTAGATCACATGAATTCCATTAACAATTCAATAAAGAAAAACATGTTGGTTAAACTTTTTATGTTTATTATTTTTATCCAAAGAAAATGGTACACAAAGCCAACAACAAAACCAGTGTTTCTACAATCTTACTAACATCTATCAGAACATGTGAAGCATAATACAATTATTAACCAATTTCAGATTTGACAAGATATGTAATCAGGAAAATAATTATGAAGAAGGTAGTCAATACATAAAATCTATCCTACTTCAAAATGATTACAAAATTTTGTTAATTGAGAAGTTGGAATAAGAAGCAAGGTCAATTTACAAACATCTAGACCAAGTTTTCAAAGATGGTTCATCATAAAAAATAACTGTGGTAAGAATAATTAATTTTTTAATAAAATAAATTTGAAGACACATCAACAAAGGAGACAGCCATTGTTTACTATATTCTGTTTCGACATCCACACCTCTTTCAGTCACACAGTTAAAAGATTTGATAAGTGCAGAGTATGAAAAGAGTAAGGACCTATATTCTATATTCTATATAGCAGCAGTAAATAGCCTTGAAAAAGCCAAATATCAGCTTGACAAATATATCAATGAGAATTTATTAATTATATAACCAACCTATTGTAGACATTATACCAAATATTTTAAAAATAATAATAGTAAAACTATATTTATAAAGCGCTTTAAAGCATGAAGCTTCTCAAAGCACTAAAAAGTAGGTACATGAATATTGATAGAGAAAAGGGAGAATATAAGGACAATAAATGTAAAGTTATAAGTAAATATATACAAAAAAGTTAAATGCTATAAGCAATTTTGAA
>JAUZNC010008118.1:18289-33179 GCA_034780395.1 Vannuccia rotundouncinata | reverse complement strand
AAAATTCACGAAAATGTGGACAAATTGCTAACAAAGGTTTGACGATTGATTATGGTAGATATACGTCCCAACTAACACCTGAAAAGTCCTAAAAAATCCCATTGTCAAAATTTTTTTAATTGCAAATTTTTGAGTTTTCCATTTTAAAGAATAGGAGAAATATCTATGGTTTTTTGTGAATTTTGATGAAAATGATGATTTTAAAGCAAATAAACGTATTATTCATTTTTTCTCAATTATTAAATAATTTCTTTCTTATAATTTTATTCATCTAAGAGTTTTCTATATAATATAAGCAAAAATTATATAAATATAGTGTAATGGTTACTTTCAAATAAATTTGAATATCAGTTCCTACTTTAATTTTAGCATAACAATCGGCTAAATAGATAAAATAGACTATATTGAAATATATCTGAAAGTAAAATTTACAATATATTTATATAATTTTTGCTTGTAATATGTAGCAAACACTTAGATGAATAAAATTATAAGAAAAAAATATTTAAAAGTTGAGAAAATTTGCTTTAAAATCATCATTTTCATCAAAATTCACAAAAAACCATAGATATTTTTCCTATTCTTTAAAATGGAAAACACAAACAATAGCAATTTAAAAAATTTGGACAATGGGATTTTTTGGGACTTTTCAGAGGTGTTAATTGGGACATATATCTACCTACCGTTATCAATCGTCAAACTTTTGTTCGCAATTTGTCCACATTTTTTTGCCAGAATGACTAAACAAATACTATGCTTCTATATAATTTATCGGAAATCTGGTAATTATAGCCACCAATTTTTGGAGGTTGATAGATTCGAAAAAGTATGCAATATAGTATTAGTTTCCCCCACAACCCTCTTCTATTCCGGTCATTTCATTTTTTTATTTTGCGAAACCTGTTCATTGTGTATATTCATCACACATATTTTATTTATTTCAGACCTATTTCGAATGAACTGGATTTATTGAATAAAAAGAAAACAGAGTCTGGATCTTAATGAGAGATTTAAACATGTTTTACTTGTCTTTCTATGTACATATTATTTAATCAAAACAAATTTGTTAGAAATATAAATATATTATTACATTTTTTAAATTGAATTTTTCAAATGTACTTTATAATATGATTAGTTAAAGGTCAGCCTACTGGGAAAACTATAAATAAAATCTTTTGATTTTATACTGTAATTGAACTAGATAATATAGGAAGATTTAAACAAGTCCACCTGTCGAAATAACATTTTAACTAACCGTTAACCGTCAAGGTTGTATAGGAGTACTTTTGACGTTTCAAAGATATTTGCAGAGTGGTATATATAATTGATCCTGATCATAAATCGTTTTAGACAATTAACATTTGTGTAGGTACTCTGTAACGGTCTTACAAACATTTCATAAATAGAAAAATATCCGATTCAATATTCTTTCGGGAGTTTTCTAAATTGATAGCGATCCGTGCTAAAAAAATAATTAAAAGAGGCTCATTCCATCATCGAACACTTCGAAAAATTATTTATTTATGTTGATTTTCAAAAAATATACCAATATATACCATGTATACCAATATACCACTGTTTAAGAGTGTTTTATTTATTAGGTTTATTATAGTATTTATAATTTAAAAGTATTTTTTTAATGAATTATTTTATGAATCAATTTTATAAAAAGAGTAATTATTTTAAATTTGGAGCATTGATTTGTGTAGCTTAGGAAGGTAGGGATTATATATAAATCAAATAATTTATTATATTTAAGTTTAACAAATAAGATAACGGGTAATAAATTATTTTATTTACGAATTTATATATAATAACAGCATTAATTATAATTTATTGTTTAATTATTGTAAAGAAACTTAATTCAATTAATACACAGCCCTCACAATCATTATTGTCGGTTTTTTTTCGATCGAAGATATTGTGAAGCAATACGCTATATTTAAATGTCACGATTATTTTCCCTTGATGAAGTTTCCAGACACAGGTCAACTAAATCTTGTTGGGTAGTGTTACACGATAACGTTTATGATGTTACAGAATTTCTAGACGAGGTAATTTGTGAAATTTATTGCTTTTATTTGAGCTGAGAAATTATCCTTTATTAGGTTATAATTTTATCAATGGTTTCCATTTTAAATATATTTTTTACTAACTAATTAATAATAGTCTTATTAAAAATACAATTTATTTAGTAAATACTTGAATTTTTGTAACTTGGGAAATCAGTTTTCTATCAGTTTATATATAAAATTGTGGACTAATGCAAACACACTTTGTATTTACAAATATATTACATTGATTATTATTAAGTTATTTTTTAGCTTAATTGAAATATTAGTAAAATAAATTTATAATACAAATTAACTCTGCATATATTATTCTGAATATACAATATATAAAGATTGATCTCACAAACTTAATCAAGTGATTCCAGTGAAATATTGAAAAATTTTATACTAATTATTTTTAATCAAATTTATATAAATTAGTCAAAAAAATGTATTAAAATAAATAAATAAACAATTACAATGCCATATATAATTTATTCATCTATAACAAAATTCATGACAATAATGAATGAATATAAAATAACATTAAGTCAATAAATTAAAAGCTATTTAATTTCAGTTGCTGGACCAAACAAAGAAAAACCAATCCCTTGCTTTACTATTTAACCCTTTAAACCTGATGGATCCACTGTGGATCCATGGCTATTTTATGGTTTCCTTTGCCTTATATGGAATGAAAAACATTTTACATATGGGGTTTGTTGCATTGAACATCCATAGGTAGCAAGGGGATTTTGTTCTAAACGTCCAAAGCACAAATAAGGGGTTTTATTCTCATTGGTCCAATATTTCATTTATGTCACATTTATTGTTATTACAGAACAATTTCTGCATTCCTATTGGTTCAAATTTTTGCCAATAACACTATTGTGTTTTTCGATTTATATATCTTGTAAAATATAATAAAAGGTCATTGTGCTGTTATTTTTGTTATCAAATTATGTCGTTCTCATCCTCTGTGTCCATTGAACAAGCCTTGGAAGAAGTGTTTCCAGTTAAAGATATTAGAAATTTGCCAGTTCCCGAATTTCTTGGGGATCATGGTCTATAAGGAAGACTTTGTAAACTTTCTTTTTCTGCAATTCATAGTTGACTTTACAAATATGTGATCTGGATGGCATCCACCAGCTCTAGGGAATATGGTTCAGTGGAGAAATATGGATGTAGCTGAGCTACAGCACTGGTTCAGTGTAGTACTATATCCAACCAAAGGAAAGAAATCTATGACATGGAATTGTAGAAAACTACCATAAACCAACTGTATTAGAAAGTCAGAAAATGTTTAGAGTTGATATTGCTGATGGACTCTTTGCGCAGTACAAGAATTCTTCCTGTGGTACAAAAAGCTAGGGATCTTCATGATGCAACAAATGCTTATCAATGCATACCTTTACAGGTAAACAATATAGAAATAAAGTTCTTTTGAGATGACTGATGTTGTATGGTATAATAATAATACACTACATAATATATATGCATGAAAACATTAAAAAAATATTAGTTATAACAATCTGTTTTGTATACATTTTTCATATACTTCTCTTTTTCTTCTACTCATAATGAATTATTCAAAATTTTGACAGTCTGAAAAATTTCTTTATTTTTATAATTTATAAAAAAACTATTTATAATGAAATTATAAATGTTACATATTTCTCGATATTTTTATTTTATTATTATTTGTCATACAGTTATTGAGTTACATACACAACTGTTATATAATGTTGTAATTGATATCTGGATTTTTGCACTTTAACTCGTATATCTCTTTGCAGAGATACAAGACAACCATGGGCTCTTTTCTCTTGCTTGAGGAGAGCTATATTGCATCAGTCCTTCATGTTTTGCATTGCCACCTGCAATCCATACACCTGGGGGTCATTTCTCAAAGCTCATGCAAATCACAGCATGCAAGTTGCAAACTTACCACAAGAGTGTTTCTCGATACTCTGGTAAAGCACTTGTAAACTGTAGCTTTTCCTATTGTTTGACAAATAACTCATTGATTTACTCCAAAATATTTACCTTGTCTACTGTATATAAATTATGGAAGCTTCCACACCCACAAATATTCATATATAATGAGCGACTTTGTTACTTTGATTGTTTATATTTTGGCTTATATAAATGTGTTTTAAAATTATTAAAATAGAACATATATTATTATACCTATATAGTATATGCTTTGATTTTTTTAATTAATAAGATGATTTTGTAGCATGTCTATATAGATAGCTTTGATTTTTAAGTTGATCTTAGAGTATTAGGCTATTTTAAAATAGATTTAAACAACTTTTGGATGTATATATATTATTATAATATTAATATAAAATATATTAATGATTAAAAATATATTAATGAGGAAGATTCTCAATAAATAATACTATTTTATTCATTGAGATTATTGATAAAAATGAAAACCTTAATAAATAGAATCACAAAACAACTGAACAAATCTATCTAATGAACGAATCTTACAACAACAAAAAAAGTTTATCTTGAGCTATTTTAGAAATTACTTATGTTATTTTTTATAATTAAATTTAACAGCTTTTTAAAACTATATTTATTATGTTATAGTTCAAACAGAAAAGAAAACATTATAAACCCATTGTGTTACACTTATTGTTAAGTAGATAGGAGGATTAACACAAAATTAAAATATAAAAAGCACTTACAACTGCTTCGACCCACTTGTAAATAGTTACCAACTTTATACTATATTTAGAACACCAGATGACATATCTGCAACCTGCAATAGCTTCAACAAACACTCTTTTGGTAAATGTAGGGATTTACCAGCGTGTTGCTATTTTTAGTCCATGCATAAGTTAGCGCGAGTTTCAAGAAACGCGCCCTCTGGTAAGTTTATGACTTATGCCTATGAGAGTTTTGAGAAACTACCCCCTGATAACCTTCCCCCTATTGTCAAAAATCCATTAGAGACCACATAAATAGTCTGACTAGGATGGTGTGTATGCAGTGTCCTGGCCAGCCAGGCCTTTGCTGTTAGAGAAGACATCACCAAGCACTACAGTAGATAACCCTATAATCTGTTGACTCTCATTTCTTTACGTAATCGTTTTGTATATATAACTAAAATTGCTACTATGCCCCTATGATGTAAATATTATATGCATTATAATTCAACTAAATTATTTTCTGTTTCCTTTTTTTGTCTATATTTTATTTTAGTTACTAAATTATACTTACCTAATTGCCATAATATTGTGCACATTGATTATTTATAAAATGAGCAAACTGAAATAGTGCAAATTACTATATTAGAAAACATACACTTTTGAGTGTCGTTTAGCAAATAATAATGCAAATGCTAATAATTTGCTAAATTTTCTAGATTTTGTAACAAATTATTTGTATATATATACCAATAGGTAAAATAAGATATTATTATAATGTAAAATACAAATTTGTAATATATTGGTATCTTGCATGATATATGGACTAAATAATATATATATTATATATATAACATTTTATTCTAAACCTAGCTGATTATTTATCATACGTACACCTAATTTTATTTGGCATTGTAATAGTTTATTTATTGAATTTTTCTATACTTATTTTGCTATACTAATATTTTTATGTAAATTTATTTAAAAATCACAGTTTGTTAAATACATAGATTGCCTAATAATCCTGGCAATAAATGGAATGTTCACAAATTTTATAGATTGCCCAACCGAATATTATATATATTATATACTGAGTGCCCTAAATGCATGAGCAGGAAGTATTTAAATTGTCTCTTCATCTTTTAAGTTACACATACTCTCACTCTACCTTTACCTCATTCTGTATATTTTTACTATATGTAATCACAAATTCGAAGATGACCTTAACAGAGTAAAAAAATATTGATGTAAAGGAAAAATTCTAATCATGTTTTGAAACATGTCCTTGAACTTCAGAACCCAAGTATGTCAAATACTAAGAAAGTTTATTATAAACATATAAAAATAATGTCTATACAGTCTACTCATCCGACATCCATTTATGGCAATATATAATGCTAGGCCATCTATAGAATTTGCAAACATTCCACACATTACCAGTAATACAGATATGCATAATCAATATTATGTCATATTAATTATTAAAAATGTTGATAGTAATATTTGTAAATATTAAATGTATATTTTTCAGCATCCAGGGGGGATGGAAATTTTAAAAGAAAATTCTGGAAAACATTCCACAGAAAGATTTGAAGATGCTGACCATTCGATGGATGCTAGAGAGTTGATGAAACAATATTGCATTGGAGAAATCAATGAGGTAATGTGACACTCAATAATTTTATAAAAATCTAGACATGTTTCTAATCACATTTAAATTATTCTTTAGAGTGAGAAAGAACACTTCAAAATCCGCCCAACATTTTCATTGAAAACAAAGAAGATGGATGAAAGGTAGTTTTCAAATTAGTTTTTTTTATTTTAAATACATAAATTATATTTGCATTAATAATTTTTACGAATTTCTTAAAATTTTGACTTTACAGAAGTATTCAATATTAATCAGTAAATAATAGAATATGCCATATTGTACTAGTGTTAATATTTTTTTTTGTTTTTACTTTTCAGTTCAAAGGGGGCTTATCTTTTTTTTATTTTACTGATAATTGTTTTCTTGGGGCTGATGATATTTCATTTTTCATTCTTTTAAATGGAACTATTTTTTTTCTTATGATTAAATACATTTTTTATATATACACTATTAAATGATATTATTTTATTTGTTGATTTAATAAATGATTTATTTAAAAATATCTTCTTTTTAATTATATATTTTTTGATTAGAAGTTAACACTGTTTGATAAGTTTAAAAAATTACATATTATACTTTAAATTAATATACGTTTTCAACCTTAAGTTGGTCATAAGTAAGTTTAAATTAGTCAGTGTAATGAATAATATATGTATGCTACTGTTAAAAGTAATATCAAATAAGTCAACAGCAAGGGGATTTTAATGGACCATTGTTGTGAAGTAAGTTCATATTAGTCAAGATTTCTGTCTCATTGTCTAATGCCACTGATTATGTAATTTCTATTTAGTCAAAATAAATTCAAATTGTTCCGTTGAATTTTTAACCATTTGGATGGAGTATTTTACATTACTATAGATGTTTGTTAGTTCCTATTCCATGAAGTACACCCGAAAGAAAAGTTAAGCATGTATATAGGGATTATACAGAGTGGCTAATGTCTGATGGAAGATATTGTGAATGAATATGATGTCAACTTATGAACATCGGGTTCAAAGAGTTGAGCTGTTCACATTGTAGAAGGTCCACAAGGAAGAAACCTTAAAATCTGTTTGACCAATAGTCCCCAACTAACACTTATTTATAATGTTGTTTTCAAAGACGAAATGATTAAAGAAAATTTCTTTGAGCTTCT
Organism: Vannuccia rotundouncinata; assembly: GCA_034780395.1. Classification (NCBI taxonomy): domain Eukaryota; kingdom Metazoa; phylum Platyhelminthes; order Proseriata; family Coelogynoporidae; genus Vannuccia; species Vannuccia rotundouncinata. The sequence goes on along the minus strand of JAUZNC010008118.1, from coordinate 25,682 downwards.
TGGTGAAATAGAAGAACTATATTTTTGGTTAACAATCAACCATTGGAAGTGCTATGTGGATTATGCTGGTGCATGTAATGATTCTCCTAAAATATTCACCTTTTCTTAATACCTTTGAAAGGCAGGATCTTGTCTGAAGAATGTTGTAAAAAGACGTTTAGGTGAACCACCACAAGAAGCCGATCAAGTGACTCTTCATGAACGGATGATTCGTATTTAAAATCATTAAGTCAAATAGAGTTTGCCACAGATAACACAAGAAAAATGTTCCGTTGGTTCAATCACACAATGACCTATGATCCGAGGTGTCTCTGTGAAAAAGAATATTCGCTGTTTACTTGCTCATGACTCCTAAACTGTGTATTGCATTTGGTTGATAATTAACTAAATTATACAACTGCATTGAAATTACTTTAGTATACCGCTGAATAATTTGATAGTTAATGGTCCACTGACTAATTTGAATTTACTAATGACCAATTTGAAGTTGAGATGGTAAAATAATAGAACTGTGGCAGTATATTTTGGTTATTGGCCTGATTTCGAACTATTTTAATGATGATTTGACAGTCATTCCTTTTCTTACTACATACTAATATTTCGATAAATTTTTATTATTTACTTGCAGTAGCTAAACAAATAGTTAACACATCTGACTAATCAATTGTACTTTAAGGTTCTAATGTTCTATTATCAAAAGCACTACTATTACTAAGTTTTTTATTCTTTAAATGACTATAATAATGAGTAATTTGAAGGAACCAATCATTTATAGTTCACATTTCAACATATTTCCAGCTTATACTAAAACATGAGACTGACAAATGTACTTCTACGTCGGTCTTGGGTGAAACACAACTATGCTTATTTAGCCCGTCGAGAATGGTTTCAGAAAGGCAGTGTTATGAAAATCCGTCGACTTATCCTCCATCCGGAAGTAGAGGCCAAAATGCAGGGCCAACAGATTGAGAACATGTTGACCAGTGATCGATATGAGAACCAAATGCTCGAAGACATTAAAATCGGCCATAAAGACGCGATTCATTGGCTGGAAGAGAGTCAAAAGTTGGAGGCTATACGGAAAGCAGAGATGGAACGGGATTTGACTGATGCGCTTGTATTTCGTCAAGAGAGTCGCTTTGAGGAAGGTGTGAAACAGGCAGCCTTACTTACCAAGGTATGAGATTAATCTAGACTCCAACAGTACATCATTACTACATTTATCGTCATTTTTTAACGAAATTTCATTATTAAATTACATACAATCATTATTGTATCTACCATTTTTAAAAGATTATAACAGATGTATTTTGTTTTGTGTAATTATAAAAATTTCTATTTTATACATATTGCATCGCTATTTCAGCTATCCGATTATAAGTAACATGATTATATACACATGATTATAAGTAACGATTATTGACTTAGTATTGTAGTATTGTGACGTATGTTTTTCTTTTCTAACATACATGTGAATATGTCATTCAAATAGTTATCGTAAACTTTTATCTTTAGGGGTTCAGAGTGCGATAACATTGCAAATATAAATTAGTGTTGTTGTATGTTAGAACTTTTTTGTTTTATCTTTATTTTAATTAAATTGAAAACGACTTTTAAGTTACATATCTTTAAAATCATTTTCGTATTTTATAAATTGCACCTGGCATAATTCTATTCTTCTGTGTATTTCGTAAAAATATATGTATATCAGTGTATATCGTATTGAATATGTTCAGAAGTCATTTATTGATAGAAAACATTAAAAATAAGAGATTATATATTGTTCACATTTGGCGACGGAAGCCACAGGTAATCTAATACGTTTTATACCTTTAATTGCTCTTCTAAAATGTACCCGTCGATATAATATAGATTCAACTGATTTTGCTGACTCTGAAATTTAGGTTATTTGTTTCTTACTAATTTCTGGACCCGAACCTAAAAATAACGTGTTTTGGATTAATTTCATGCTTTTGTTCTATGAATGATTTCAACTGTATGATTCAAATGAGTGTCTATTGTTGATACAGTTCAAAGAGAATCCTGATCATGAAATATGTCAATAAGCTTCAGTTTGTTAGAGATCTGAATATATAGGTGTACTTATATGTATAAATGAAAAACATTCCCAATGAATTCGTTTAAAAAAATATGTTCTGACTTTTACAAATAACACGTCGTTTTACAAAACTGTTTATTATTGTAATCAGTTTAATACATACTACTATTATACAGCCTGATAACTACTATTACAAATTAATATGTGAAAATTATTTAAATTTAAAAATTGTTTCAAACTGTCATGTTAGAATCACTTTAAAACGCTGAAGATTCAATGTTTCATTAAATGTAACAAATCGATCGATAGTGTAAAGGAAACATTAATCCAACTTCAACTCAGAAATCGCTTGTCAAAAAAATTTAGTCAAATCTTTCTAATTTATCAAATTATATGCAAGTTCGACTTTATAATATTTTCAACCATTATTTTCAAATTGTTTGGTGTTTAAATCAAATTAAATTTGGCGTTTAAGAATTCTCCATATATCATTGTGTAAAGTTGTCTTTAATTGGTAAATCCTGGGTCTTTCATAATTAATTAGAATGTCATCTAACGTTTTCTATTTCAGTGTCAAGTGGTGAACGGACTTGCTCCTTCTATTCAGACAATTTACAATGATCTTACTTTACCTGAGTCAACAACAGAAATGCTCCAGCGTTACGTACTTCGCTCACATGTCTGGCAAACCGACGAAGACAAACTACCCCGACGCTTCAGACCGGAACTGCCCATCTATCGACACAAGTCAGAATTTGGCATTCACCCGAAGAACATTGTCCGATACCTTCTGACTGACCTCTTCCGCCACTCTCAAATTCATCAAGCCTCGACAAATCCAGCTATTTTGTCAGATCGGGTGCTCATACGGGATCAACCACTGAACACGTTCTATTCTTGGAGGGACAAACGGGTCCACTTCATGGAAACACGCGACCATGTGTTGGCTGGTCGATATCCACTTCCATTTCTTGCCAATCCAGACAAAGTGATCGAAACACAGGATCATCCCCTAGACGACATGGATCCCATATCTCCGGTCATTGATTTGCAGAAAACCAGGATCAAGGTCAACAATCAGAGTTTCGACGGTTGGACAAGAGAGACCGCGGATCTGCATCCACTTAATCATTCGCATCTGTTCAGCATCAACTTTTCGCTTCCTAGTCTCTGGTCGGACTTTCTCGAGCCTGAAGCCGACCAACTCACTCAAGATCAAAAGAATGCTGCGGTAATCATGCACTGCTTTGGTCAGGCGGTGGCCACAGCTGCCCGTCTCTATGGGGACGACCTTGTAACTAAGGGGGAGGTGTTACCAGCCCCCGTGGTCACTCAAGCTGTATGCTCCGATGGGGTGTATTTTGACTTTGCCTCGTTTCAGTTGAACACTCTAGATTTTTCCGATAACAGCGGGGTTAAGAATCAGGTCTGGATTGATGGGGGCCGCAAGTTGTTCGAAAAAGAAGTGCCGAAAAGATCTATGTTGCGCAACACACGATATCGGGATTTGGATTCGGATGTTTACCGACGCTTTCTCAGTCTTTATCTGTACGGTAGTGAAGATTCTTTATAGTTTTATGTATTGCCTATAATGTATTGGTTCATTGATAGGATTTCTTCGTTGAAGTGTATGCATTTGATGTTGATGTGCCAGTATTGCATTGTATATAGGTATACTAATATAATTAGCTATATCATTCATTTTATCTTTTTTTTTAATTTTGCATATATAATAATAAATTTTTGACTCTAAGGAAAGCGTATTATGGTTGGGACATAAAATTTGATTAAAATTTATAAGTAATTAATAAATTGTTAGGATAAATGCAATTATTGGGAAACTCCAATATCTATTTTTAAAACATATTGATAAGCATATATTTGCAAATAAAATGATTAATTAAAACAAAAGAAAATTATACAAAATATAAAGAAATGAAGCATATTTTCTACGTATAGCTTACCTGATAAATATACTAAAGTTATTCTGTACTTTGTAATTTCATACATAATAATATAACAACGTCTAATTATAACAGGTATAATATATTAATTCAAGTTTAGTTACTTTTTGGTATAAATATACCTCTTATCCCATTTTAAAATGAATTTTGAAGCTAACTATAAATTCAAATGAGTATATACGAATGGATAATGACAGAAGTATTCTTTGTGTATTTTTATGTATATGATAGCTACCAAATAACTACTAAATATACTAAAATTATTTTTTACATTTTATTTTACTATTTTTATTAATTTTTGCATAACAATCGGCTAAATAGACTATATTAAAATGTATTTGAAAGTAAACATTACAATATATTTATATAATTTTTGCTTGTAATATGTAGCAAACATTTAGATGAATAAAATTATAAGAAAAAAATTATTTAAAAGTTGAAAAAATATGTACAATACGTTTATTATTATTTATAATCATCCTTTTCATCAAAATTCACAAAAAACCAAAGAAATTTCCCCTATTCTTTAAAATGGAAAACACAAAAAAGTTGGACAATGGGATTTTTTGGTACTTTTCAGAGGTGTTAGTCGAGATCACGTATATCTACCATAATCAATCGTCAAACCTTTGTTAGCAATCTGTCCACATTTTTTTGCCAGAATGACTGCGGGCTATAAAGCATTGTAAAGTCAGCAGGGCACTTGATCATTTTCAAGAACTTCCACAAAACTTCAACAACAATTTACAGAAAACGACAGAAGCAAACTTGAGTATCATATTATTATTTTAAACTTAAATATAGAATGAAATTATACTACAAAATATAAATAACTATAATACGTCAAGAAGCTATAAAATTCAAGAGTATTATGTAGGTAAAAAAGAATTATTTAGGTTTCAAAATATTATCCGAAATAAACTAAAGAGAAAAAACTAACAAATTCAGAATTACCCACTAGAAATAATTCCAATAAAATAATTGTCCAAATTAAGGAATAAAAGCGCAAATCTTTATAAAATAACTTTCATGTCATCTGTTTAAATTTACCTGATTCCCAAGCGACGAAAAATGGTCGAACATTTAATCTCACTTTGCACCGGATTAGTTGATTTAGAAACAATTAAGAAATCTTTTTTTTTGAACTCTATGAAACTAATGTATAAACTGTCATGGGAAGACAGTCTTGTCACTCGTCAAATGGTTAATTAAAAGCATTTTAAGTGATTGTAGCAGAGTTTTGACAGTCATTACATATTTTGTATTTTGACTATTAATATATATACATTTTTCTAAATGTTCGTTCTACTGTCTTATAAATATCCGTAAATTATCATTTTATTATTTTTTTAAAATAATTAAAATTGTTTGAATAATTTTTCTTAAAATTGTTTGAATAATTTTTCTTAAAATTGTTTGAATAATTTTTTTTAAATTGTTTGAATAATTTTTCTTAAAATTGTTTGAATAATTTTTTTTAAAATTGTTTCAATAATTTTTCTTAAAATTATTTAACCAAATCGTACTACAATTTGGTTTTATAGTTAATAAAAACTAGGGTGATAGCTTCAATAGACATATTATTCGTTAATAAAGTACTCGGCAAATCGAGGTCTTATTTTTGTTAATATTGTTTTTGGTAATAGTATTATTTATGTTTGTACCATTATAGACATTTCATTATAACTACAACTATTAAAGCATAGATATATAATGTCTATGGTTTGCACTGTGAAATATTCCTGCTTTTGATTATGATCGATATATGAATGAAATTCATTCTACAAAAATCTTTTCAAATGTTTAAAACATTAATTATGGTAATTTTCTTTAAAACATTAACGGTAACTTCGCTCATCATGAACTCATCATTAAACAGTTATAGCGATGTTGTTATATTACTCTTTTACAACTATATAATACGGCCTAGCTGCACTATTTTAGAAATTCTTGAGCAATTATTTTACCGTTACTTCTTTTTGCATAATACCAAATTTAATTATGTATCTATATTTATAATTTAAGTATAAAATTATTATATCACAAATAGATGTATTATTATCTCAACTGCGTCTTTCTTTCTTTGATTCCATATATATTGTTTCAGATTTTATTGACATTTTTTCTCAAGGAGCTATAATGTTGTACTATATTATATATTTATATAGAATTTGTCGGGTTGCTTAATTGTGTTCAGTTATACGTGTTATTGTTTGAATACATTTAAATACAAAGTATTTTTTACATTTAGAGTAAATATTAAAATAAATTAATTCAGTTTTTTATATTAAAATTTTGTTTTGGTTTATAGCGTAGCTTTTATTTAGTTATAAAATAAAAGCCACACTATACTACTCATTAAATATGACTAATATATGAGGGTATTCAATCAATATATAATGATAAAAAGCCTAATATTGATTAAATACCTTCTTTAAAACGAACTTAACACGTGTATAATTGAAATGCGCTCTGATCCTTTTTGATCAGTTTGCCGGTCTAGATAAATTTAAGTCAATGGGGTATATATATATATTATGTTTAGTTGGCTGATCCATATAATTAAAGTTATAAACATTTACTGTGCCTAAATACTTTAATTAAAAAAAATCTTTTGTTTAAAATATACATAGCCGTATTATAAAGACTATTTAGTTAGATAATTATACATTATGATGTTCAAAGTTGGCAGGTTGTTTAATTCCTCTTGTTTTATTGAGAAAAAAATATACTAATTGGTTTCAATTTAAAAAAGTTTAATTTACTTTCATAATTTACCGTTGATCGTTTTTACACCTTTTAGTAATTTTTGAACACACATTATAATGTCAAAACCATCTGCGTCTACGCTAATTAGTTGTTTTTGTTCGTTAGTAAGTAATAATCTATCTGTTATCTAAAGTTTTGCAAGTGGATTGATAATTTAAATTCTATTCCTAAAATTTAATATATAGTTTAATTATTCATAAAAAAAATCTTAAAGGAATTCAGAAATATCATATTTTAATGCCATATATTATTTTTTTATAATAAAACTAAAGTGTTATGTATCAAGACACATTGACATTATTTGAAAAAAATAATATTCTGGATGTTCTGTATGTTTGTCAAATCTGCACTATTTGCAAATGGTCCTTGCATTTTATTGCAAATATACTAATATTTTATCATGTATTTATTTTATTCATCATATACCTATTACCATGTTTATTATCTTTCAGATATTAAAGACTCATTTAAAAAGTTTGTTTTCCAAATATCAGCCTTATTTGCCTAATGTGCAATGATCATATACAAATATCTTTATGAATTTGACAAATATCTTTATGAATTTGACAAATATCTTTATGAATTTGACAAATATCTTTAT
>JAUZNC010008118.1:6202-18189 GCA_034780395.1 Vannuccia rotundouncinata | reverse complement strand
ACAAATATCTTTATGAATTTGACAAATATCTTTATGAATTTGACAAATATCTTTATGAATTTGACAAATATCTTTATTAATTAGACAAATATGCTTATATTTTTTTGTTTATTGATATTTTATTATGGATTGTTTAATTTATTATATATCACCACATTTATTATCCTTCTGATATTGAAAAATCTTTGACAGGTTGGCCACATATACTTAAATTTTGAGTATATATTTGAATTTGGTAGTACATATTAAAATATACTAGAATTTTGGCTATTAAGAGTTGTAATTTTTCTGGATAATTTCTGAATTTTTGAGGCCCCTGAGGTCATTTTTATAAATTATGAAATTATCTTATAGATTTTTTGAACTTTAGGAATACAGTCAAATCCATGTTTATATAAGATCTGCTTTTATTGGATTTCCAGCAATTATGGATAATTTGCATGGCACAGAATGAAAATTCTCAATCTGTAATGTTAATCTACTCCACCTATATTGAATTTCAGGCAATTATAAATTTCCAGCATTATCAGATAAAATTTTTGTCTATTGTTAACTTTTTTGTCATATATAACCATTGATATTATATATAGAACCAGATTAGACATCTAAAATATTTATATAATAAAGTATGTTGCATCACGTGAATGGTAAATCCAGAGTTGTGATTGGTTAAATAATTTGAAAATAACTTAAACAAAATATATATATAAAACTATTAAATTTAATAATATTGAATTTTTGCCAGGATTAACAAAAACTAATACTAAGTGAAATCTGTGTATATAACATTGACTAATATAGGTTTTCTCATTCTATTTACAACAAATTGCAATCATTTTGTAAAAGATTTTCAGCAATGTTGTTGGTGACTTGAAAAGACCATCCAAAATACCACTGTGAAAATACAGAAAAAACTTACAAACTTTTCCATGTGATCCTTAAGTACAAGTAACATGTATTTTACTATATGCACAAAACTGTCATAAAATACATATATCTATTCTTTTAAACAGGGTGTCCACATATACTTGAAATCTGATAATGTACTTAAATGTACTCAAAATTTAAATTTGTACTCAAATGTATTCAAATTTTTTGTCAGTGCTCAAATTAATGTGAGCGGATGTGCATGGTGCTGGTTTTCTCTATGACTGTCCATCCACCTTACCTGTGACTAGTAAATGTCCTAGCAGACATTATATTACTTATTAATGCGAGTTTATTCATATTTATTTTCACATAAATGCTGCTAAGCATGACCATTATTATCACAAGGAGATAAGTGACCCAGCAGGCATGCTGAGCTGACATTTAGCCTAAGTAGGGACTAAGCATGACCATTATCACTGTGCTGTACAACATCACTGGAATGTAATTATTCAGCAATTTGATAGGTTACTAAAAATCTATCTTTTAAGAAGACAATTCAAGCATTTAGACAAGACCAATGACTTCATAGACTGGATGTTTTCTACTATCAAGCAATTGGAACAGTTGAGACATATGACAAATTGTAGCTTATTGTTTAAAAGATCCTTACATTTTCACATGGCAATGCCTCTGTAAGAAAAACTCTGTATTCTTGTTTTTTTTGTAATCAATCTTTTTGTTTGTGTACTCAAAATGCACTCAAATGTAGTCAAATTTTTTTAAAACATATGTAGACTCCTTGTTTAAATGAGCCACTGAACCTTAAACCCCAATAAACTAACTTGCCTCTTAGAGACTGATCACATACATGCTATTCTTATTAAAAAAAATATTTAGTACTTTATTTATTGCTATTAAAATATTGTAAAATAAGTATTCTTCCAATTTTTTATAATCATTTTCATATTTATGTATTTCATGGTGTCAAATTCTTGAAAAAAAACATAATAGTCACTAAAAAAATAATCTGTTGAAAAATTGCAGAATTCAGTCAGCTATCACAGAAATTTTGTTATAAGTTTTGTAAAAAATTGATATGTCTATTAGCTGTATTTTTGGCTTTAATGTAATAATTATTTATCTTTTTCAATAATCTCCAAATAAAGGCAGGAATAAATTTATATATAGAATACTAATAGTTGTTCTGATTAAAAAATTAAAATACAAGTAGTGCCTTTTTAAAGTTTGTTTGTATTTTTTTATAAATTGATGGAATATAAACTCGTGAATCAAATCCTTTGATATAAAAAAAGAGTTTGGTTCAAGTTCACTGTTTGGAATTGGGTGATATTTTTACAAGTTGTGTACCTCAAATGTTTGAAATTACAATAACTTATTTATTTTCAATTAGAGAATATTACTGCATATATGTATTATTCATTATACCAAGCATTTAATATTCTTTTGTCTCACCTCTAATCAAGGAGAATGATATTTCACTCATTTATTGTGCCCCATGCCAATTTCCTATCACCTAATTGCATGGTTAATTATTCTGATCACATAACAGAACTGTTCAGTAAACTACTTCTGAAACTTTTCCAGCAGAAGCTATTCAGTGTGAATTATGTAATAAAGCCAACCATATTTCCACAGGTTCTGACTAATGTTGTCAAAAATATTCCAAAGACTATTCCAATATCAATAATGTTGTCAAGGTAACTTGTGTTACATTTTCAGGCTTTGGAGTGCTTTGAGACAACATGACAGAACCATCAATCATTGCTCTAAGACAAGTATTTAATGCTGACAAAAGTGATGAATGGTATTGAAAAATGAATCTTTCACTCCTGAAATATGTTTGTTGTACTCGAGTAGCTTATAACTGTGCTAGTAAAAAAATTTGCTATGTCCAAAAAACGTGAATTGAAAATACTTTTCAACTTTATTAAAATGAAGTTAATGTCTTAGCTGATAAGGCAGAATTAAAGGGGAATATGACACTTGTGACTTAGGGCAATTCCATGAGAAAAATGTGCAAAAAGTACTAACATTTTATTTTCTGCCGATTGCAGTAGTTAATATATAATATTTATTACAAATCGGCAGATAAGATATATTATACATTTTATGCATATATGTATATATTATACATTTTATATAATAAATAAAATTTAAAATTGGCAGAAAAGCTTACGTCCATTATTTATTCATTTATCATGGTCTTAAAAGTCATGGAATTCTGGAGGTAACAAAAGTGCCATCACCCTGATATAGCTAATTTACTTTAAGTCAGAATAATAGTTATATTAATAGAATATTTGGTCGTTGTAATTGTTTAACATAATTGTAAGAATATTAAAATGAATTATTTAATTTTTCTATTTTATGTTCATTATTAGTTATTTTTAAAGAAAATATTTTTATTTCACAGTTGGACAATGCAGAAACTATGATGATAGAAATGTCCCGTAAGGATATCCAGAAAGCCTTTGATAAAGTAATTCATTTACAAATAAAGATTATGCACATTGGAAATCAAAATTGGGCAACTGATACAGCACCCAGCTCTGATTACAAACCCAGTAATAAGTTAGATGTGTCTGCTTCCTCATATAATTCAATAAACTTTGAAACAGAAGAAAATATGTCAACATTCAAAAAAGGAAAACCCATTCATGATGATGCCGTTAATATATTTAATGATACCAATTTTTCTTCAATGACTCATCCTTCGAACATATTTGTGAGTATTAATGCGTTTTAATGATTGTATATAAAATATGATAATGTAAAAAGAATGTTGTTTGTTTATAGTTCCATCCACCGGAAGTTCCTGCACATTGTTTGGGGTCAACTAGCACTCAGATAAGAAGTGACGAACTAACTCCTATTAACAATTTTGTGTCGGACAGTAGTTCCTTTGACATTGCTACGTCAGAACATTACTTTATGGACGACCACGATAAAAACAAGGTGACAATTAAAATAGAGTCTGATATAAACGAGGATATGCAAACCAAAGAGATTTTCCAACAATTACCTGAAAGGACAAAAATGTCCTTTGATACTTCCATTATTCAACATCCTCAACTCGCTTCACCACAGTTCCCCAATCAAACGTTCACCAATTGCTCGAAACCCAAGGTAGCAACTTCTATAATTCCCTTTACTATTAATGAAAATATAGGATATCGTAGAATTAAAAGTTATGAAAATGTATGGCTTTTGTTCATATTTTATATAATAAATATAGAACTATAGATTATTTAAATTATTAGACTGTGTTTCTATTCTTTAAATAATGATTTTGCTTGGATTATTAAATGAAAAGTAGAAGACGGTTTTAATTAAGACACAATTCTTAATTTGTTATATTTATTATAGAAATGTGATCACAAGAAAACTAGAAAAGTCTGTAGTTGTTTTTTATTGATTATAAAACATTTCTCGAATTAAAAAAAATTCCTTATTATTTACATATGATAATTCTTACTATGACATAATTGCACATATTAAAGATATTAAAAATAATAATAAGAAAGAGTAGTATATTGTTTTATAATTATAAATGTGTTTTGGTGATTGAATACTTAATTGAACCTTATTTTGAACAGTTCGTAACTGGTTCGAATATGTAGAAAAATTACTTGTGTATAATGCCTATTGACTGAGGTTATATATCGTATTATGATAAAATAGATTAGACATTTTCTCTAAAATATTTTAAATCTATTACTCTTTATAAAAATATTTTAATAATAATTATCATTCAAATTAGATTTCTTTTCATTTTTTGTTTTGTTTTAATTTTTTCTGATAGCTTTATAGATTTTCAGCTTTGTTATATACTCTCGAATTACTATATTTAATTCATTTGGAAGTTTCTGTATGTATTGAACTGTTTTTTATTTACTCGTGAGTTAGCGAGACAAACCTTCTCCATTTCGCCAACGTTCTGTGATCACATATCGCATGAAGCAACAAATATGCCTATATAGAGTTGATAACCCGACTGTTACTCACAAAGATATTGCCAACCACTTCTCTGCCAAATGGAATTTCCAGGTGCTTACATGCTACTTATCACACTTCATATGACTTAATATAAATATACTAGTTGATTATAGAAATGGGAAAGACAAAAAAATAATAAATTAAATTGAAATGGTTTAAATCTAGATTATTAAATGAAGAGTAGAAGAAGCTTTTAATTAAGACACGATTCTTAATTTATTTTATTTGTTATAGAAATGTGATCACAAGAAAATTAGAAAAGTCTGTAGTTGTTTTTTTATTGTAAATAAAAGTCTAAAATCAAATTCAAATTATTAATATAACACCGCATCCAATGAAATTGTAAGGAATAGACTGATCAATAATAATGATATGTAAAATCAATAAACACTATATCATGGAAAGTATAACTAACACAACGATAAACTTTTTTGAAAATGACAACGACATACACCTATTCTAGAATGTTGTGGGATGTGATAGACTTTGTTAATTTTAAGAAGATGACTATAAATGAGTACATTTAATTCTCAAAGCATTTATACAAGTTTAATGGCTAATCAAGTTACATGTGTTTACTTGTTAAAAACATTTCTACTTTATTCGCAGTGTTATACTTTCCATTATATATTGGTAATTGCTTTTATTTAATTAATGTATTGGATCATTTATATCTGATTAACCCTAATTTGGACTGACAATCTTCCCATTTTTATAGCCTCTACTATATTTGTTTTCAGTTGTTAAATAACACAGTTACAAAGATTCTCACTGACGCCTCCAAGTGGCTCCCTATTTCTGCCGAATATGCCACCAGGAATAATGACATGGAAGAGGCTTTAGTATTGTGGTTGAAAGCCCGTGTAGATGCCAATGCTTTTTCGAGTGATAGGATCATCAAGTCTAAAGCCAAGGAGTTGGCAACTGACATGAACATAGCATTGTTTTCACCTAGTAATTCCTGGCTGAAGAGGTTAAAGAATCGGCACGGATTTCTACAATTGTAAAAATGTATATTTTCATATGAAATACCCGGTGTTTTATTTTTGTGAAACAGATTTTCAAAAATATATCCTAGATCATTTTTAAGCTTACAGGTGGTCGTTAATATTATTATTTAAAGCAAGGAATAACAATGTGTTTGAAAACATTATTTAATAATAGAATTAAAAGCTGCGCTATTAATTATTATCCATTCGTTTTCACTGTATGCAGATGTATATGTCCTCGTTGCACATATATTGTAGAGTTATATCTTTACGGTTTAGTGTTAATTAAATTTAGTCTTGTTTCATTTTGGATGTGTTCTTTAATCAAGACCTTAGTTCTGTATTTCAATTTTTTATTTGTATTCAGGTTTTGTATCATTTCATTTAGTTTAACTGCTTATAATGGTTACTTACTACATTAGATGTTCATTTTATATTAATTTTATGTAATTAGTCACAGAGTGGAGCAGAAATTTTAGTCATTTTCGAGGATTTGCATTTAGCACCTATATACATAAAATCGTTATTTGAACAATATAGAGGTAAAGATATAATATTATGTCTTGTAATTTGTTTTTAATTATTTAGGAAATGCGAACTTTAGTTATCATATTCATCGTCATTTGCTTCATTATTTCAATCGGTAATCATACTAATTAAAATTCAAATAATATGTTCTTATGTTTGACATATCTGTAAAAAATTAAGAACTATAATCAAAATCAATAAATTTATTATTTCACACCTAATTTTGTAAAAATCACTTTTTCAGAGACAAGGACTGAACTACATGTGCCCTTTTCAACCCGGTCATATTATCAGGAAGTCGAGAATATCAGAACATATTAAAACAAACCACCCTAATCTTCTTCAGACTCGAAATATAAAAGACCTTACTCGTGAAATTAAATCCTACACTGAAACCTGTATTGGTGCACATTCCTCCAAGTAAGCAGATCCCTGTTTAATCGTTTAACAACCTGTTATGAAAGGGGTCAATTATTATATATGATAACGAGATGATTTAATGGATTACATCGTGCCGTTATTTTTTAATAATAATAATTTGCATTAATTGGTAAGATTTCTTGAAAGTGTACTAATTTGATTTCAAATAATTTCAATATCGATTAATTCATAAATGCAACTCTTTCATGCATTATTCGACTAAATATGCACCGCTTATTTACAACTAAAATGATACACTCAAGGTTCGTATCTACTGGTCTTGACTTTATTTAGGACTTAATTTACATATTTTGTGCTTTAAATATTGATATAAAATTGATTTAAAAAATCTTTAAAAAAAATCATTTTAGAATAATCTTTAAAATGTTATAAAATAATTAGAGTACAGTGTTCGTACACAATTTTAAATATGTATCCCAATTTATTAGTATAGACTCTTTAGTTGAATATAGGTTATATAATTATATTGCGCTATTAAGAAATTAGTTTTAAGTATTTAATATGGCGGAGTGTGTCACATAATAAAAATCTATTCAATACAAAATGTATAATAAGAAACGTAACAAAAAAAGCATTCTCTGACAAAATTAAACTCTAATAATAACTGCAAAACAAACTAAATTAAATTGTATGAAAAAAACTAAAAAATCAGACTTTTTGACTTTATCCTTATGTCTTCTTCGGGGCAAACGAAATTTTAAACAAAAATGTTTTAAATAGTTTTTGAGATAATTTAAATTAAATATTTGATTTTCTTTTTATGCAAATTTTTTTCTTGTTGTTTATGTTTTAGTATGAAGCCATGTCCTCTATGCGGCTTGCATTTCAATAGTGACTCAATGGTAGCACATCTCCGAAGCAAACACTCAACCTCTTCTACTAAACATTTCGATTCTCAAAATTCCTCAACTAAGTCTAATCAAGTAACTAAAAAAAAATTCACGACAATCTAGCAATATCCTTTAAATTTATTTTAGCCATGACCTTTAGCCAGATTTTATTTAAAATTTATTTGTGTATTAGATTTTAATATTTTATAATGTAATATTTTGTAACATTCGTTAAGGTATCTATTATGAAAGAATATTATTTCATTAAATAAAACATTATTATTTTAAACCAACAAGTCACATGTATATTTTTTTGTTGTAAATATGTACAGTAATTTGAGTCCGTTTGTAATTCGTATTTATTGTAAATATCATACTGTGTTGATTGTATTTTATGTACATATTTTTTTAAAATTATATTACAAATTTGAGTACCTTAATTTAGTAATTGTTTGTTTCCTATATACAAAGTATTGTTTGACATCGGGCGAAGGTTTGTAAATTATATTCACCTTTATCATAATTTTCAAGAATTTCTTAGAAAAATGGTCATGTGAAATAGCTGAGAGTAAGTTGCAAAGACATTTATTAAAGTATATTACATACTACATTAATGTCATAATTATTCCTGATTCGAAAAAAATATAGATATTTTAAAATTACATATTTTAAATTCGGTAGTATTGATATAATTATTTCCTACCACAGAACAGAGCGAAAGAGTACGCATACATCATAACATTTATTTATAAAAATACCTATTATATACCTCCAGTTATTCTCAAAGTCAGTAAATAAAGAAATGACTACAATTTATGTATGTTAGAAGGATTGTTATAATACATAGGAAGTTTATTTGACGATAAGAGAAAGATAATTAATTAGAAAATTATATAAGTGCATTATTATTATTGATATTATTTTAAGTACTTCACGCATACTAAATCAGAGGTCTAGTAATATTATATAGGATGGAAAAATAATTTGTCTAAGTTAAGAATAATTTTTCTACTTGCTAAATAACTCACTTGGCTCCATTTTCATTAAAAAAATATGTGAGCTTTCTATTTAAAAAATATAATAAGCGCAGTAAAAATAATTTAATGATTCAAAGGATATATATGTAATATGTATGTTATTACTACATGATATATCTAACTAATTTAATTTATATATTTGTAAAAAATGTAATTATTAATAAAAAAACAGAACAGTGAAATATATGGTTCTATATGTATACAATTTAATACAGAAATTAAATTGTAAGCAAATCAAAAAATAAATTAATCTTTGGAAAAATTTATAATGAAAATGATTGTTTCCTTTTCTATGGCGGACCATCTGTGTATATGTTTAAAATACAATGGATAAGTAAATTTTTTGCTAAATATCCACATATCCAAATGTGGATATGTATGGATAAAAATGGTGTTGGATTAGTATTCTGGATCTCAAGATAATGCATGTCTTATAGAACAAAATTGCACTAAAGCCCTAAACTTACACTAGTTCGTAATGAATGCGAAATATTACAATAAATATGATTTTGATTGCGATAAATAAATAAATTAATTAAAACTTGTTTGCACCTAAAATATAAACAGAAGGAAAACACGTATTAAAATCTGTCAAATATAGTAATTATGACATATATTTTTCAAAATATTGAAATCAGTATACATTATTGATTTCGATTTTTGATGGGGTGTAAAATTTTTGACGAAATGTGACAAGGAGGTGGGGGGCTTCAAAAAGCCTCAGAACAGCCACTTAATTAATAACATATTATTAAAAAAAACATAGCTATTGTATAAATAAAACGTTATTCTTATGAAAAACTCTGTCATCTTTTGAATAATTGTGTTTTACTTTTGCTTGTAAATAATATAGTATAAAAAATTAATAAACATTGTGAATATTTATTTTACCAAATTTATGAATAACCAATTTTTAATATAGATTTGTAGGTAGAAGAATGTATAGAAGAATTAGCTCCCTAGTAAAAATTATTCAATAAACGGTTTACTTTTCTAAATAATGTACTTTATTTTAAGCAATACTACTTGCTTGTAAATTTTTTACATCTTTCAAAAACGAAAGCAAATTCTGATACATAAAGTTTTGTTTAAATTCATATAAACACAATTTGAAGAAGATATACAAATAAATTTTATCCAAAACCCTGTTTGCATATTTGTTATCATATTCTATGTGATTTTATTCTTGTTGCAGTTGAATAAATTTACTTTATTTGGATTTCTAAAATGAATCAATCTTCGTCCTTAGTACGCTGTTTTTATTCGTTGGTAAGGATTATTATTATTATTAAATATAATTCTTTAATTTTCGAATATTTATTTTAGACACGACTTATTTGTAAGGTTTTCATAATGCTGATTTTAGTTATACGGATTTTTTTTAATCTATGATAATCTTTAATAATTCCTTTATGTAAAAAATATTTCTATCATTGATCGAAAATGGTTTGTGAATAATATTTTGTACAAAATGTAATACAAAAAATTCCAGCCTGCATTCCATATAGCCCTAGTAGGATATATCCAGCATACAATCAAGAATTTTAAATATAAACTAATTGAAAAAGGATAATATATCTGGCATACAAAAGTCATGGATTACAGGCTCCAAAATTCAATATAAACAGTTTTAAAAAAATTTGTATTATTCATGGTGGTTAATATGTGCTGAAAATGATTTCAGACTATTTGGAAATACAATAAATTTTGATTAAACACAAATGCTGTGTTCAACGTGTGGTAAACCGGCTCCGCCGGTCTTGGGTCTAGAATTAAGTTGGTTTAAAGCTTTATATTGATTTTATTATAAAAGTCTAAATAGTGAGAGTAATTAACATACATATGTCTGAATAGTGTGTAGTGGAAATATACTAAATCTGTTGATGGATGTACATTATGAATGTCTTCTATACACTGTAGTGGCTGAGGAAATCATAGATACTACTATAATGCTGCCACTGGACTGCATTTAAAATTTAATTCCTTTTATATTTTTTTTATTTTATAGCAAATGTTATTTGACTAATCAAATTCTTTAGAAAAATATTTCATTTGGTATTATCTACAAAATTATCTGTATATACATGTTTAAAATAACATTTTATTATATTAAAGATTAATAGATCAAAACATTGAAAATAATTTTTGGCACATACAATTTATGATTATTTATAATATTTAATATAGAGGGCAAAAACACTTTAAAGATGGTAGTTGCATATGTTTTTTTTACTGAGTATTAATGCTATTTAATTTATTATTTCAATATTTGCAGTTAAAAATATTTTTTCCTTTAAGTTTTAAATTATTTATAATTATTTTAATTAAACTAATTAATAATACAGGTATAATTTTTCCCTTAATTAAATAAAGCCTTATTGATTTTCTAGGATATATATTAAATAAATTAATAATTTTATGCATTGGTTTATTTAATTAATGGAAAAAGTATATTCTTTATTATAATATTTCAGAAAACATGTAAAAAATATAATGCACCAAAAAATAAAAGTTAGTTTAAAAATATAAAGTATGCACATATGAATGACTTAGATGCAAATGATATTACATTTTGAATTCAAATCAACAGAAAATACTAGTTGGCAAAATATATATCACTGTAAGTTTGTAGCCAGTATTTAACATATTTTAATAATATGCTAAAAATATAATATTGATAAATATCAATATTTAAAGCTAGCAACTTTGCATTATTATCCTTTTCTTTATGGTCTTATAGGACAGCAAAGTTACCTTTCCAGATGGCTATATAAATTCAAATGTATTAATTAGTATCCTTATTGTGACCTGATTGGTTAATTATTATTATTTCATCCTTTATAATAGTTGCAAATATGATATGACACAATAAATTAGCCTCCTATTCTGATATATATAATTCAAAATTTTGCATGTTTATTGGTAATATAAAATTATATGTTTATGGTATTAAATATAGGATATTCTTAAAAAAATTTATAGCTAGGTATAAATAGGTAAAATTGTACTATAAAATTATATTATACTAAAATTTAAATATCTTTGTATGATAAAAAGTGCATATATTATAAACCTATGTATTGGTATATTTCCATATAATTATTATACATTTGCTATTTATTGGAATTTGTATTTTTATATTATTGGCTAAATAGACAATTTTATCAACAAATATATTTGTAGCAAAGGCTCTTATAATATTTATTGGAATTTGTATTTTTATATTATTGGCTAAATAGACAATTTTATCAACAAATATATTTGTAGCAAAGGCT
>JAUZNC010008117.1:40302-77045 GCA_034780395.1 Vannuccia rotundouncinata | reverse complement strand
CTATATATACAGCACAAAACAACACTATATATACAGCACAAAACAACACTATATATACAGCACAAAACAACACTATACAGCACAAAACAACACTATATGTACAGCACAAAACAACACTATATATACAGCACAAAACAACACTATATATACAGCACAAAACAACACTATACAGCACAAAACAATACTATATATACAGCACAAAAAACAACATACTCAGCACAATTCTACACAACAAAACACAGAACAGCACAATTTTGCACAACACAATACAGCACAGAAGTGAAGAGAACAACACACCCATACACATACACAACACAAAATTATCCGCATATGTTTTACTATGTTTGCACAGTGCATATAATATTGACATAATATTTTCGATTTAAAATTAAACTTTGTATGTCCTTAACCAATTATGGGATTTTCCTTTGAATAATTATTTTGACGGAATAAAACTTTCAATCAAACTATAGATAGCATAAAGTATGGTATTAATGGAATCGTTAAATATCTTAGCATATATAGTACTCCAGGGTATATGTCACAATTAATAAATCATTCTGTCACTTTATTCCAGGACAGGATATCTTCTTGTCTGTTAAATTATGCTCTTAACTCATAATATTATGTGTCTTTGTGAACACAATTAATACAATTTTGTTTGATCAAGTTCGATCCAATCGCTGATTCGTTTATAAGATTCGAAAAGGATTTTTTTCCGATAGTAAAATTATGTTGTATTTAGATTCATCCATTCATTATTTTACTTTTAATATTAAGTCAGCTTCTATTTTCCTTGACATCAATTAATCCACTAGAGATTTCATTTCATTTCAACTCATTTTTATTCACCCACAAAGTCACAATTTTATAAAATATAAAGACGAGACATGAACTTTGGCGTTTGAACTTTTTCTTGTCCTTATATATATTGAGAATCTCTAAAATTACACTTTTTTTCAAAGTGTATTAAAAGAAATTATTTTGAAAACACTGAAAAAACTATAATAGTGAGATTAGGATTTTTAGGTACTCTATACATTCTCCATTATAGGTTAAAACAACAAATAATCGATATAGGTCATACACAACCTACGATCAAGTTAAATAGCGAAACAGTTTGGTTTTGACACTTTAAGAATGATTTCTGTGTTCATTGAATGGCCCAGGACAAAGAGGCCTAATAATGAGCCCACTATTCGTCCGATTTATCTCAAGTAGAAGCACGTGCTAAGACACTTCTCATAGCCAATGCACGTGTGCGAGCACAGTTGTGAGTCAAACTGTTGGGGGAAATTGTGTGGTCCATATTTTTGAAGAGACTGTGATAGTTTGTGTGGAAGTTTTCAACAGTTAAGTAGTATATAATTCTGTTTGAATGTAACAAAGAATGAAACTGAATGCGTCAGTCTCGTTATATGTGAACTAAAATTGAAATTAATAAATTCGTTTTCTGAAGAACAGATTATCATAATTAGCAGCCAATGACTGGTAAATATTTTAAAGTGACAATTTTAAACTGTGCAGTATCAATCAAATTCATTAATATTGGTAGATATATATTTATATTGTAATGTATTGTATTGTGTTTCAATCTGTCAATATTTTATACTATTTCTAATAATATATACAATATGATAATTTTCAAAACTAATAATGTTTAATTAAGCGATTCTCTAAGGTATGTAAAGAGACCGAGCATGTTGAACGAAAATGTTGATAGCGCGAGTTATCTATAGTGTTGTGAAAAGTCGCCACTAAGTCTATCCAACGTGTGTGCCGATTGACCTTTGTCACGACACAGCCACCTTCGGTGACAAGATTTATTGCTTCGGAGAGGAAATGACTTGTATATAATTGATAATGATGCGGCTGCTCTTGAGGAAATATGAATGAGCCATGGACAGGACAATTTGCAAATTATAATAGTTGATGCTGTCCCCTTTATAGCTGTTGGGGAAGGTATTATGAGCCATTCATCTATGGAAAAAAAATCTATGCACCAAACTATAATATATCCCCCAAAGGGTAAAAAATGAAATGCGTGCTATGAACCACTCATTTTTAAAGAATTAATCTTTAATTTGTAAATTATGCTTTTATGTTTAAATATAAATCTTTGATCCGTTTTGCAATTTATACGATTATAATTAGACAAAATGGTGAATAAAAATGTTCCTCTGAATTATTATTTGAATGAAATGTTATTGATTTGAGAGACAACACGACGATGCGTCATCAAAGCAAACACTTTCAGACTTTTATAATAATGTATAATCTTTATCTGTAAATAATTTTTGTTTACAATATATTAAATTGCATAAATGGGAAATTTACAAACGCTAAAATCCTCTATAGTTAAAAGTAAATGCCATTTCATTGATATATCTTTCAAGGACGGAATATATAACATTCGAATGTGGTAGACCATTTTTATGATTAAATTATATGTAACATTCTATTTTGCTCAGTCCTGCATGATTATATAGATAGTACTTTTATGTCGTTAGAAATAATGGCTTATAATTTTGTTCTGACACTAATTAATGCAAGTCAAACATTGAAGGCCTTATACAATCCACCTTAGTCATAATTATTTATTATTTATATCATACAGACATACTCAAATCATGAGATTTTGCAGAAATCTAAATGGTTAGCCGCGACCTTGTCTTAAATTCAAACCAACATCTATAATAATATATTTTAATGATTAAGTCGATCATAAATGCAAAGTTATACAATTAATTTTAAATATTCTGGAAATTTTTCATATTTCACAAATATATGTATAATATCACATTGTTTCAACAACAAATCAAATCTAAAAATTTGGTTTATTATATAGCTATCGAGTCCAGTCTAGATATAAATTTCTTATCTTCCTAATTCTTAATTTCCAGACGATAATCTGACAGTATTAAATTTAATGAACTTGATATTTAATATTAAACTTGAATTATATATTGAAAACATCGTTCACGCTCATGCATTCTTAACTGTAAAAAATTGTATTTTATAGACATGGCAACATGATGATAATAACATATATAGACACGAAATATACATCAAATTATATTTTAATCGTATATATTTATGGCAACATTAAAAAGCATATATAATTCGCGCGAAGATAGCTGGATGATTTACAGTTTACCTGGGCGGGGGTTAATTGAAAGATCAGAAAATTCATAATT
The DNA here is from genome assembly GCA_034780395.1 of Vannuccia rotundouncinata. Classification (NCBI taxonomy): domain Eukaryota; kingdom Metazoa; phylum Platyhelminthes; order Proseriata; family Coelogynoporidae; genus Vannuccia; species Vannuccia rotundouncinata. The sequence continues at coordinate 73,848 of JAUZNC010008117.1, read as the reverse complement.
ATAGGACATTAAAACATGAGGCTGACTCATCCAGACAAGTTGATATTTTGTTTCGAGTGGTCTGCCTTCATTTGTGGCATTTTGAATCGTGTAATAATACCTACAACGTGCCTGAATAATATTTCAGATCCATCATAATTCTACAAATAGCCGCCAATATAAAAGGCTATCTACAATTTATTAAACCCTCAGGAATGCTAATTATTCCGCGAACAATATTTTTTAAGCACTCACTTTTTTACCTCAAAATACCAAGTACAATTTTTAATAATGATTGGGTGTATATAAGCGAATATAAGCGAATTAAAATATAAGCGAATATAAGCGAATTAAAATATAAGCGAATATAAGCGAATTAAAATATATGCCAAGTATATAATTTAAAATATTTTTGTTTATACACTTTATGTCGTATTCCATTTTTATAAATTAAGAATTAAAAAATTTTTAATTAAATTATTCGATTTAAATAGATAATAGAAAAGTTATTAATTTAATTAAATTAAATAATTCAAAATTTAAAAAAAATATTTATAATGGTAATTTTTATATTTTTAAAGATATTTTAAGAAAGAACTCAGGGACTTAGTATAACTATATTTTTTAGAACTATCTGTGAACTTTGTTTGGCTTTCTAATCATATTTAAAAATTGAAAAACATTTAATATTAAAAAAATTAAGTGTTCTTTTCAAAGCAATAACCACGAATCACAACCAATCGTTTTTCGTTTTACAAAACCAAAATTGCAAAAAACATCATATTTTATCGCTGCAAGTATCATATACACTATATTTAGAAGTATTTATACATTTATTATTATAAGTAATTATTGAATTAGCCGTAAACCAAATAAATAAATACACAATGACTCTTTGGCTGTAATCCGGAAGTTAACTGTTTATTTTAGAAGTTAAATTTTTTAGTTTGTGTATGTTTTTCAAGAGAATAAATATATCAACAAACAATTTCACGATTCAACGACTGTCTTCGCTTTGACTTGACTTACTAAGCATATAGAAATAATCTATTGAAAATATTTTGGGTAGCTATACGTAAATTAAAAAATTCTTCGGTTATGCACTATAACACGAATATAATATTTTGAAAGTTTTAACTCACATTAAAGAAAGGGCTCATTTAAATATCCAACTTTTTGAAGATACTCAATTTTTTATATCCGTAAAATGTACACAAAAATATCTTTTAAAATAACAATTCAAATTTTTTGCAAAAAAAATTATTTCCAATTAATTTAACTTACCCCTTTCGGCCGAATTGCGAAAAGACTTAGACATTTCGCTTTGCATGCAGCTTTAATGAAACTGACATCTCCACTGGCTTCCGATTTTCGACAAAGTAATATCATCAGAATAAAAAGTAGCTGCATAGTCACAAAACAGGATTTCTTTTGAATATGTAAAAATATTTAGTCCATAAAAAATTGGTGGAATCGCAATTTAAGAAAAACTTTTAAAAGTTGTAAATCCAAATTCTTCATACAAATCGCACTAAATAAATCGCTGCGTTGTTATGTATAATTTCAGTAGCCAAAGCATCACCGAAATTAGTTTTTACAAAATAGTACGGTTGAGTTTAGTTTTCACCAAACGGCACAGTTTGAGTTTAGGCAATCAATGGCAGCTTGTGATTGGACGACTTATCGTTCCTCTCTTTGCAAATGAAGATGTTCTCCTACCCTCAAAATAACTTGCAAGCGCAATGCAATGCAATGAATGACATTACTATACGTTAGTGTTATTGGCGACGTCTCTATTATCTACTCGACACGCCTTTCAATAGATTTGACCCGCCTATGGCGACTTTGATGGTGTGAGATTGCCACCTAAAGGCTACTTAACAATAGGCTGATCTTTTTATTACTATTTTGTGTTGGGATGTCTTTAGTACCTAATTTGAATGCATTTTGTAAGTTGGCACCGGAAAATATAATGTATAGCTATATTCATAGAAGCATGACGTTTAAATGTCTACGGTCGTAACTTCGACGTGTATAGGCGCCGTATTCAATGAAATATAGTTGAGTATATCACTTTATGTTTATGAAATGGTCCAAGACGAAAATTATAAAGGTATCACTTGTCAATTTACCCTAATTTTTGACAATACAATATACAATAAAGGTGTTGAACTGTCAAATATAATTAGTGAAAAGGCTTTCTATACGTCGTATTTATATCTATAAAGAGTATTTTAAAAAGAAATAAGCAACTCCGTCATTAATAAATTGTATATCTTTTCCAATTAAAGAGGAAATATTATTCCTTCCTTTTTATTTTATTGCCTTTTATATATATAGTGCCCTTCTGACAGATTAGAATATCTTATTATATATAAGATAGTTGTGCTTTGTATTTATTAATTTTGTTTAATGCCATGTGTAATTCTTTTCTATATGTATAGACAAGTTCAGAATACAGACTTACTATTTGATTACTATGATTGAAATATTCTTTTTTAAATTTTATTTGATGAATTTATTACACAAAAACGTGCTCTTTTTGAGTTCATTGTATATTTTCGATTTTATGTATATGCAGATGTTAATATACAATTCTTGAGGTTTCAAATTTATTTGTTTTCTAATATCCATACCCGTAATATTTTTTAACATTTAGTCTAGTCTAGTCTATGCAACTATTTGCTTTTAGACTTCGTATTACACTGCACATATAGGAAATATGTCTTGACTTTTCCCAGCTCCACCTTTATGGGTAAAAAATGGAACGGAATACCTTTGGCCTGCAGGTGTAAAAGAAAACCGTTCTACATTGTAGTTGTCAATGGGGAGCCGGATGCTCGATAAAAGCGAGTCAGAAACAAGACGGAACAGTTTTAAAGTGGTGAAATAGGTTGAATCGATTCATTCAATAGTTTCAAAAGAAGAATAAAGTGACCATCTGATGCGATTCATTGAGTCATTATTCAGAGTCCATTTTATATAAGATCTCTTCAGTGCATGTCAATCAGATATGGATATATTATAATACTCTCATATGTACTTCGTTCTTGGGGTATTTCATAAAGTGGAAGATGGTATGGTTCTTTTGGGAACAATATTGGAAACTATAACACACTAAGTGGGTTGTTCGATTCCCCCCCAATTTAGTGATATCATGACAATCTTTATTAAGTGCAAGCTATATATATATATATATATATATATATATATATATATATATATAGGGAGAAAGAGAGTAGAGATAGTCATAGATATTGAGAGTTCATAACGACCTCAATTCTCAAGAGTGGCTACACATTTTCCGCCCAAAGAATTCGTATACTCCGCCTTTCTCGTGAGGTTGTTGAGAAAGTGACACATGTTAGTGTTAATCGCTTCTGCCACTGTTTGGTGTAGCGTGATGTTTGCGGGAATCACTCGATCCACTATATCTCAGAACTGTAGCATAATTCGTGTTCCACATATCTGATAATTATTGTGTAAGCAAAACTTATATTTCCCATGCATCGGAATTGAGGAATTATGCTTGCTATATATTAACTAAATTTTAAAATAAATAGAATGGAAATAATTTATCGTTAAGATATCGATTTTTTAAAAAGGAAGAAAGTACCTACTATATTTATAGATGTTTTAATGAACTTAGTCGAGCTGTATAATAACACAAAAAATCTGTTTAATGTATAAAAGTTATCCATTCCTGTAATAAATAAAAGAAGAAATATTATGTTATCAGTCAGAAAAACATTCTTAGTGGTTATTGTATCTGATTTATGTGAAGCACTTTGCATTTCTTAATTGAAAGGTTCGAGTATACTAATGGCATTCATTTCGATATTCCCAAATAAAATAATTGTAATAATTATAAATATGCTGTTAAATTTTAAAGGTTTAGTTTTTATATTAAATTATATAGAAGGTGCAAGAAAAAGGCTTAATGTAATGATATTAGTATATAGATAAAAAGCAATTTCTTGGTCATTATATCTTAAAACGAACCGAGGCCTGTAAATATAATATTTATGTTACAGCCAAATTTGACGCATACACACCTAATTAACATACCAATAAAGAATTCATCTATTCGTTTAAGATTATAATATTTGTTGGAAATATATACTATGATTAATATTAACTAGCAATGTTGTGCCCATAGAGTAATAAAGTAATAATTGTGTCTATATTTTTAAGTATAACTTTAAAGCTATTCAAACAGTTTGAATTCATTCATAATATTAATCGACAAATATGCTATAATAATTTATTTTCTAAAAAAAATTTTATTATTAAATATTCATTTAATTATAATTTCATGTTATTATTGATTTTATCGAAAAAAGATATCGCCCTAAAATATTCAATTTTCTAAATTTTCCAATATTATTTTAGTCTAGTATATATATATAAATCCTATAAGTAATTCACATGTAGTTCAACCATCCAACTATAGTTAAGGGTAACTATATATATTATACTCGGTACTACATATATATATATATAAGTCAGACATCGTAACCCGTATATATTATCTTAAACGAAAAGATTGGGAAAATATAATAACATCAGTGAAGTATTCATAAGTTATACAATAAGTATATTTTATTAAATAATGTGTAATTGACACAATTGCATGACATTTGAAAAAACTTCTTTTTAAAAAGAGAGAGATAGCGAATACAATGATCCGTTGATATGATTATACGAATGTTTAACTGATCGGTTGCAGTGTTTGGTGAATGAGTGAGATTCCGGATGAGAAAGGAATAATAGAAAAACAAAACGCTTCTTTTAAAATGCAAGAAGAGGCAAATAAGTCTTTTAAAAATAGAAAGAATTAGTCAAATACCATAAACACAATATACTATATATTTATGTGTAAAATAAGCACTTGATTAAGAAACAGGTATGTTAAAACCGTTTATGTATATATGGAATTATATGAATGATTCGATATTATATTTCTGTGTATATACGATATATCAAATGGGTTGAAGAACTGGGCAACAATTTAGTTTCAAATATTCTACAGGTGAATAGAATTATGGTATAATTTCAAATTTATGAATCATCAAATATATAGCAATGCAAGTCAGTCATTATAGTCCTATAGAAATAGAATATAAAAATCTACTAGTGCTATAATAGTATATACCTATTGATAAATAATGTAATATTAAATAATAGTGAACATTAGCAATCAAGTCAAATTTGATATGTTTGGTTTAAAATGTATAATTAGGAAAAGTATAGCCATCACGACCTGTGAAGTAATAAAAGTGTATACGTTATTAAATTGATTTTGATATGTATAGATACAGATTTATCTCCAGTAAAAAAGTAACTTATAAATAAATACAAAAAATTGGGATGTATACATAACAGGGTTGTGATATGTCATAAGAAGAAAAATATCGGAATTACAAGTTATTATAATTACAAGCTGGATATCTTAACAAGATAATTGTTGAACTGATGTCAAGTTATATTAATTCCCTTCTATAACGTTTATATATCTTATATAGATAGTTATAATTTGTTTTCCTTAACCAGCACCCATGAAAATATTTAACCCATGTGTGCATACATTATTTTAAGGCACAATTTAATTCTAGTTTATGGACAGGACGACACTTTAACAGTCCTGTGCATAAAGTGAGTTTTATCCTGATGTGTAATGTTTTGATTTACAACATAAGCATGTATAATACTCCTCAATATTGCATAAAACGGTAGTAAAACCAGGTGTGTAATGCCAACTAGATGTCCTGGTTAACTTACAATAAACCATAAACATGTAGAATTTATTAAAATTTAATGAGTCAAATTTTAGAAGGATAATTTATGTCCGCAGAAATATATTCGAAATGTGTGATTTTAATGAATCAATTTTATAGGGCTATGAAACATTATTTTGAGTAATATTTTTCAACATACACTCATAAAAATATAAAAATTATATTTTTATGTATTTTTAATATCGTGTGTAGAAAATGTTCAACCATCATTTTATTTTAAAAATCATTTCAAATCTCTCTATAACAATGAAAATCGTAATGGAGATCGTTTGTTAGAAAGAATTTAATTTGAATTAACTTTATCTAAAATGTAATACTATAAAATGTGAAGGGTACTATATATTGTCATTATCACCAACGAGCTCATTTTGCGCCAAATTCAATTATTCGACCAACAATGTAGCATAGAAATAAGTATGGCCAACGGAAGTGACAATCTTCAGCAGTATTATGTAGTATTATGAAAAGTGTAACTGTGGTATACTTTGGGAGAGGCTATTGAAATATCTAGGGGTTGGCGCGAAGGGTCCGCTGTTTGTTAATGGTAGTGAGCATTAGACTAATATAGGAAGTGAGCAGGTCATCCATTTTGTACCCCTGAAAAGTGGAACACAGTCGAGGATAGAATATTATTTTATGAATTTGGAGAAATATCACTTTTAATCGAATTGAAAAATAATTTGTGAGGCAACTTCTTTTAAATGTTCTTTTATTTAAAGGTATATAAAATAACTTTTTTTATTCAATAATATTTCAAAAGAAAGGGTCATGTATTCAGTATGGGTTAAATTTTGAGAAAACGACAAATACATATTGTTAGTTGTATTATGTTTTCATCTTAAATACGTTGTTATCATATAAAAGTTAAAAGAATACACTATGCAATTACAAGAAACTATTCTTCGTTGTTATCCGAAGTGTCAAAACTAATAAAAATATATAAAAAGGCAAACATGTCAAGGTCAACAAATTCCAGTGATAAAGACAAATTTAGAAAATATATTTTGCTGAAATATGTATACTCCAATTCAAGAAATACGATTTTATCAAACAATATATTTTCCTTGCTTTCAGTATTTAGCCTTTTTTAAAAAAGTAAAACAAATGTTTATAAACAAAAAATGTAAAGAAATAAAATTTAGACGACCTATTTGATTGGATTTGCTTCGATGTAAAAATGTCCAAACATAATTCTCCTCGTTCATTTTGATATTTAATAAAACTCTTTTTTTTACAAAATTTGACACTAAACGAAGAACTCTTTCAACGGATTAAGAATGATCATTCGAAGATATAAAATGCATCCAAAGATTCGAAGCCAAATTCTAGTGCTGTTCTATATAGTAAATATCTATAAAATATTGGATTTCAAACACCACAAGATATTAAGGATCAACAAACACCTCCAACATCAAAGACAACTCCTTCAAGGGGAATATTTTAATTTTAGAACTCTTTGTTTCGTATAAATAATTTTGTGTTAGACAATCTTTGAGTCCCATGAGTCATATAGAATTGAATAAATACCTCGAATAACTGGATTACACCTGCATTTTAATCAATACACATAGAATACAACTTTGGGCGCATTCAAGAAGACTCACCAGAGAGGTTTCACAGAGGAGTTTGCTCCCCCGGACCAAGTTTCCGATGGTCATGTGAAAGTAGGTGTTACCTGAGCTCCAGTTAGAAATCTTTGTGAAGTGATGAGTGGCCAAGATTTCCTGAGCAGGGGTTTGCAAATACGTTCAAAGTTATGGCGTTGTAATTAGAGACGATGGATATAGAACAAATAATATTCATGAAGATATTATGGTTGATTAAGTTATATCATTGTTATTGTTGACTGTGATTATAAGCAATTATAATTATGTGTTCAAATAGAAATTTAATTGTCACAATATTTCATGTTTTATTTTTAAAATAGTCATACTATTAAATCAGAAAACAAAATTCTTTTTTAACCATATGAAATATTTTTTAATTCAATCGATCAATACATTATTTTCAAATATAAACTGCCTTCCAAAACATTTTCAAAATTTCCCTTCTATTTATATAGTCTTTTAAACACTATATCTATTAAAAAATGAAATCTATAACATAATTTAACAATGGTTTATACATTATAGCATTCAAGCTATTGTTTAATATTTCAAAGATTTCTGCGAAAATACATTTATCTGGAATCGATAACACATTATATAGCACACTCAATATCAAAATTTCCCTAAAATGTCACAAATTACTTTTATTTGTTGATTTGCATTCTGAGTAAAACGATTCCCACAGAGTATATATGCAATATTTATATACTCAACAAAATTATATCAGACGTCTATCAAATAATACAGAAACATTTCACACATTAAAATTGTGCCAAACGTTCCTTCTGTATAAGCATAATATATAATAATATTATAATTACTTTTGTGCGAGGATGTATCAAATTAACACCATGACGATTGATTGCAATAAGGAGATTATCGGGCATAGTGGGTTCCGTGGTTTGCTGAAATTAGATCATAAAGATGTTAATTTTGGCCTACAATGGACTACAATGGATACAATGAAATGAAATCAATAAATACAAATAAGCTAGTGTTCGTTAATCAATTGTTATAATATAAATAGCTTCGGTTTATGGTTGAAAGTTGGCCAAGATGTAACATTTTATCCTTGTGCTTTGCGGCTGGTTATATTCAAGTATACCTTTTAGAAAGTCACAGGACAATAGCTGATCAAAGGGATGACATTAGTGTATCAGTATATAAATAAAAACAAGTTCCCAAATTGTGATCGTTGACTTCAACGATATTAGAATGAATTAAGGAATTTTTAGTCCCAGTTTGATATTATTTCAGATGTTCTTGATATTTTAACCACCATAATTTGAAAGCATATTATATGCGTGTACGCTTACAAATATAATACACACAAATTAAACGTTTTGCATCATAATAAGATTAGATAATGATGAGTGAAAACCTTAAAGTCAGCACTGCAGAAAACTGATGCAAATAAAATTAAATTTGACTATCTTGAAATATGATTTGAATGTTAATTACAAAAAGTTCGTATAACCATTTTCGGCAAATGTTATTAAAACTTTTCGAAGATCATAAATTATGCAATTTACCTTAACTTCAAAGAAGGCAGATCCGAATGTTGGCCATTTGTAGATGAGCTGAAGAAAGGCAACTTTGGCATCACCAGGCGACATGCCAGCATTCTTATTGTACTCCATTATAATGTACTGGAAGACAGATCAAAAGTCAAATCGATATTATAATTTAATTTAGACTCATAAACGTCTGTTGAAAAGTTATTTTTGTTGGTGTAAAGCAGCCTTTTTGTAATCTGGCAATGATCCGCTTCAAAACGAAACCAGGCTAATTAATTCATTCTAATCTCATTATAAGAAATTCTGATACCAAAGACTTAGTGTCACATTTGAGTACTGATAAAATGTTGCGATAAACCTCTAAACGACCTTTTGTCCAAATATATTGTTTGCGCTTGGCGGACCTTTTCCTCATAAACATTCACGTATTTCAACTAAATAATATAAACCCCCCTTTCCCCCCACTCTTCTTTTTTGTGAAAAGTATAAACATTTTAATAGTTTAAGTTTATTCCGTTATGCAATCAAATTGGACAATTTAATAGAAGCATTAGCGTGACGAAATGCGTCAACGGTTGGAGGCTTAACCATGTCCGCTATCCGGAAGCACCTCTGTGGCATATTATGGAAGGATCTGTTCATTAATATTATTATTTTGAATCAAAGGACTTCGGAAGAAATCATAATTATATGAATCTGTGAGAGGCCTGTAGAAAACCTTTCTAATATTTACACACCTGGACCCAAAATGTAGGCGTGTACAGAAGTGAATTGTAATATTATGTGTAATACGATGCAACACGAAAATGGGTCATTTAAAAACAATTGGGTAATATAAACAAAAACATTATTTTAATCTACAAAAAACCTAAGAATAGTTAATATACAAGAGGAAATCTAACACGCGATATAGTTTATTATAATTTATTATTAAAAATTGACTGCACATTTTTAAATCGACCACATGTGGCTGATTGAATAATAAAAACACCTTTTAATTCAAAATTAATTTATGAGTAAGCCAATATGGTTTAAGAAATTGGCATTTTAGATTTTATTCACTTCAACTGTTTCATGGTAATTTAGGAGCGCCGTTCAACTGTCATTTTGACATAAATGAATTAATACACCCACATTTATATTTATATAGAAAAGTTGTAGAGGCAAGGAAGCTGGGTCTGTGATGAATTGAACTCACATTATCTTAAATCTGTAATACAAGAACTCGCATGTTCAGGCCGGGTGTCAAAACAAGGAAGTATCGATCGTGCTTAATGCACATCCCATGTTTAGGTTAATAGATGGAGTAAATATTCGTCCATTCCATGGGGAAAATAATGATATAGTAATGACCCTCGTTAAATAAATATCAACTTTCTTCACTGCTTTTCGATCACACACGCGGATATTATAACCCAAGAAGGCAGACGGCCGGGAATTGTCTTCATAAAAACATCAGATTCCAACTCTATAAGACGATGCATCACCAGTTGCAGCAACTCTAAACTCAGCAAGCCGGGAAGTTTATCATGATAATTCACAATTAACCATTTCATTTGCAGCGTCCATAAATCTTAATCCTGTGTGTGTCCTGGTCGTACAAGGCCAACACAGAGCTAATAACCGGGGCAGATGTGACAGAGGCGACCAACGGCGATCTTTCTGCCGGTTTAACGGAGGTGGAGGGGTGGAGGGGGGTGGAGTGTCTTTCACTAATAGAGCCAAGCTTCATTATTTCATCATTTCCAAGTGAAAACATAGTTTACCGGTTGTCTGTAACGAGTCCCACCGGAACCTGCATCAAAGATTTTCGCCGGCCGAAGACCAAACATGGAATATTCTTCAGACAGAATTATGGGTCATGGGGGATGTTGAGCTGGGAAGTTTATGAAAGAGGAATAAAGTAAAGTAGAGGCTTACCCGTTTCCAATCGTCAGGTGAGTTGCGGTTGACAAAATCAGAGGGTATTAGTTGTTTTAAGAAGTTGCTGAAATATGAAATGCAACATGCGATAGAAATACACAAGTTAGAATCGATAGAAAATGATTTAAGAATGATGATTGTCGAATGTCCTTTGAATTTTATGATTAGAACGACTTCTTAGGTTCAATTTTCGATATGTATAGCCAATCAATAAAACACAAAAACATTAAAACTTTTTTTAGAATCGTTGATCAATTATTTAAAATGTCATTTTGAAAAGAGACAATTTAGAGTATAAACTTGATCAAGCTGTTTGGATCCATTTTAATATGTAACTTTTATATTTTCTCACGGGAGGTCGTGCAACTTGGTTTTGTCATCGCTGAACTTGACACGGCAGACGAGAGCCGCCAGCTGAACAGCCTCCTCCATGGTGCATTTGTGATAACTGCGCAGGTATTTGGGCAGTTCCTGTCGGTGGGGACAAGGCATTGTAAATGTATGCACCATCATTCAAATTAATATTTTCCAATTGAAAAAATTAACTATTAGTTTATAATTTGATACTGAAATAATTTAAACCTTCATATATATAATAAAATAGCACCTTTTAGTGAAAGACAGTTATTTTTTAATGAGCCATTTAATCAACTTAAATTTCATTCTCATTTTATGAATAATTTTTAGTTAATAAAATGTATATTTTGATTAAGTTTTGGGCTTCTAAATATCCTTATCTTTCTAAAATAAAATGTTTAAAACTTATCATAAATTGTTTAAATACTTTAGAAATTAACCCGATTTTTTAAACTTCGATTTTTTTGATTTTTATGTTCACCACAAATTATCTCTCCAATCTGGAACCCTTTTTAAAGAAAACATAAAAAATGTGTAGTTTTGCTTCATATATAGGTACAAATTCTACATAATTAAATTTTAATTAATTTATTGATTGAAGGGTAGACCAGTATACCGTAATACCATTAAATACAATTCATATTTGGATGTTACATTATGGATGCATTTTTTTTACCCCCAACATATGGAATTTTAGACATCTTAAGGAATGCGTATGTTTACAAAATGTAAAAGTTAAATGCAAATTTAATGAAATGTAATTAAAAAAAAGCTTAGAAGCAAAACTGTAGCCAATTTTTTTTTAATTGGTATTCTGTGCGATTAGAATTTTGTTAAAAAGTTTTTCTGAAGAAGCTTTATATATCATAGACAGCTAAATAATTCATAGCAACATACAACGAACTTTATACGACTTATTTATGTAAAGGTTATCATCATATAGATAGATATTCGGTTAAATAAATTCGGAGCAGAAAGTTTGATTTAGTTTGTATACCGTTTGATAAAAAAATGGTAATCGTTATAATATAAAGACGAGTTATTAATCACACAATTAATTAAATTGGACAAATAAAATTGAAATTATGTAGGAAATAATATATACTGATACATAATTAAATTATTTGTTTGTTTATCTTATTTAATTGTGTGTGGGATCTAATTACATAAAATAAGTTAATTCGATTATTGAAAACTATATATATATACATCCAATTGCCTGTATGATTATATAAATATTTACCCAATTTAAGAGAAGTTATTTTTTATAGCCAAAAGTTATAGTTTTGTTTACAATTCTCGATTATAATTTTAAAACATTTCCTATATACTTTTATTACTTCTAAGGAATGTTTTGTTTATACGTAATTTCGTTAATTATAATTTTATTATTCTGTTTATACTTTTAATGAATACGTAAAGTATTTTTTCAAGTATTAAGCATTTAAGATTCATTTGTGTATATAAGAGTAAAATATTTTAGTTGCATTTTTAAAAATATTAATGGATGATTAATGGATGGTGTTAAAATAAAAATTAATTGATAACCTTTTTAAAATAGAATGTTATAGTCAAGTAAATTATAAATATTCTTTAAATTCTTCACTGTATTAATAAATATAGAAATATATCATACAAATACAATGCAGACATTTTTCATATTTACAATATCCAATTAAAAAAAACCCTGGCCTGCTGACTAATAATTATTAATATCGTTACTTAAGTGCAGGAATAAAATTAGAATAACATTAATATTATTGCCTCTAGTCATATGACAAGGCTTGCCTCACAGTACGCCAAAAAGCACGCATAATAATTTGAAATAGACCAGGCACATGCAATTAATACTTGGAAAAAGGTAAAACGGATGCACAATGCATTGGATATCCTGACTGCATAGACGGCACACCACCCACTATATATGAACACCACACAGCAGAATATATGAGCATATGATGTAACAGTGCAGCCTGTAAGGGGGGGGGGGGGTGGCGTAGAGAATTGGTTCTCTAAATAGGTTTAGAGGTTCCAGTGTCGTAGATGACTGACAACTCAAGGTCCTGGGTGTCATTTGAAGACGTGCCAGTTGTTTTGGGTTAACCCGACACTAATGAGCCGTGCGAATTATGAAGAAGAAATGCGAGTCGAAATGTTCATCATTTGTGGAGTGATACTTTTTTTATTATGGAAAGAAGTTCTTTTACACTTTAATATGAGTGCTTCCCTCCCCCAATTTCCTAGATTTATAGCCTTTGGGTATATTATAGCATCTCAAATGATTTTATACTTGTTCAGGTGAAACAAATGAGATTAGGAAGTGTACACAGAAATACGGACTGCACATTACAGCATAATAAGATTGACATTTCGTCTGTTTGAGGCACTCTAAACATTTGTTTTCTATTAAACATAAATATGATGTATATGAACCGTTTTTTTCTCTTCAATTAATGAACTCATTTTCTATATTTTTTATTCAATATTCCCAATTAAGCTATAGAGGCTAAATTAAAACTGGTGCATTTACTATACATAGTGCACACGATTCTGTCGTAACTTTAAAATGAGGTTTAATAATTAATCAACGTTAAAATAGTCCATATTGCTAGATGATTATCAAATTGAGAAATTATTATTTGTTTTTTCGAATATTTTTAATTAAAATATTTATCTCTATTCCAAATATTTCTATTTTTCTTCGGAGGAAGAAAAATAGAAATTTGTTTGACACTTTGATTATATCAATAGTAAATTATAAAAGTAATAATATGTAACGGTGATGTTCCAGAAGTTTTACTTCTTTACTACTAACCTGAGGATAATGAAATATAAGATCAGCTTGTCTGTCCCGACCAGGAATTGTTGTTGTCCACAGTTTCTTCATAAAGAAAACTTGATATGTAAACTGCGGAGTTACTCCTGGAAGTAAAAGAACAAGTTGTTGAAGCGTTAAAATAAAACGTTGAGATATAATTTAAATTTTAAAAATACAAAAAAGAAATATTATAACAATTGATTTAATATCCGAATTGTTACCATTTATAATTATTGTTTAAAATTAAAAGATATTTCAAATTGATGGAAAATTATTTAATAACTATTTAATTTTTTTATTATAATTAATTTATATTATTGTTAAAATTATTAAAAAATTATACAAACACATTAATTAGTAATATAAAGATTGTATTATTTTTCATTTTTATTATTTCTATATGAATGTATAAATTTGAAAATTCTTTTATTTTTTAAACCCTAAAAATACAAAAATATGAATAAAAAATATCCGCCGCAAACTGACCATCTTTGGTTGGCTTGGCCTTCTTGATCCAGTCGGTGAGATGACGGACAAAGTCGAAGAAGAAGTCTCCCTCAGGAACACTGATCACCTTGTCCGAAATCTTGACGAAGAGGGAGAACCCTTCCGAGGACTTGAGACTCAGACGTTCCGCGATGTTCTGGCAGAAGTCCTTGGCCCGTGTGCTCGACTCCACACCGAAGGCCTACAGAGAGTGAACAATGAAGAAATAATGCCCATGAATAAATTAAGAAGTTGTACTTTTATCTTGAAGTTTATAATATTTTATAAAGTCAAAATTTAAAAATCACTGTTTAAAATTTGTTTTGTTATACGCGAGAGTTTACGTGATTAAAGTTTAAAAATTCAAAATCGGATGAAAATTTAATTACAATATATGTACAATTAAATCGTCAGTAGATTAGAGAAAAGGATTACCTAACCATTTTATATAATCCAATTTTATGAATTTAATCATTTTAATATAATGAAACTACAAAATAAGCAATTTTATAATTTTTAGCAGCTCAATTATAAAATGTAAGACAATAAATTTAACACAATTAACTCGTATGAGAATGAATTTAAGTTCATAAATACTGACAAAAGAATATAAAATATGCATAGCGTGGATAATATATGGACTTTTTATTCATATAATTTCTATAATCCTTATGGTAACTAATACAGTTTTTCGTTTGAAAAAAACACTTTCAAGAACACTCAATAAATTGTAACAGTTTCTGAGGCTCCCGATATAATAGACTGTTCTACTAAAATTATGAATTTTCAAGGAGAATGTGTCGACTTCGTGCATTTTTTCTGCTGTGAGGATTTCCCAAAACTTCAGATGGAATAAACACGCAAGACTTCAATATACACACAGACACTTAAATTTCTTAATCGTATGAACCTCTACGGTCATTAATGGGTCCGTTCCATCCTTTCCACCGTATACTATAAGTATCCCGTTTCCATACGAGAAATTATTTTCTATAAACACGAATCAAGTATTTTTTATGACCCTAGTAACATGGAGACAAAGGGATGTTTTGACCTGATCCTCTTTGGAACGTTAAGTCTTGTTGAATTCAAAGGAGCGTGTGGCTCAAACGATTGAAAAGCGGAAACCGTATTGTGATATGCGCACGGCATACAAATGAATGTTTTCCCAAGTCAAGAAACAAAACGAAGCTCAACACAGTTGAGAAAAATATCGGGATGCTTTTATGAAATGTACTTTTTTTTATTAGTCATGTTAATTATGAAGTGTGTATAATTGCTGAATTGCAGATGTAGCTGGTATACGCGGTGTGGTGTTTACGAAATATAAATGAATATCTGTTAAAATAATTAATATGATTGGCACTTTGAAGAACCTGAGTAGCTTCATTACAGCCCGAGAAAAGAGTTTTTAGAAATGATTAAAAATTAACAGACCTCATCTCATCCAAGAGAAACTAAATAAAATGAATTGTATAAACTCTCTCTGTTTTCCATTTCATGTTCAGCCTCTGTTATAAATATCACATTTTATCATTAGATTAATAAACTGAAAATGTCACAGATGATTTCATTCAAGGATATTATTACAAGCCTTCAATTAATATGATTTGAAGTCTTTCATAATATATAGTTGAAGAATTATTTTATAACTTGTATTCTGTTTGACTAAAACTAGAGGGGAAGAATTGTATTACAATATTGGCGCCAATAAAGATTTTACTTTCAACTAATTTATAATTAAAATAACAACATAAAGCAACAAATGAATTAAATTTTATTGATTTTTTAATGACAAACAAGATAATAATTTATTGTAATTAATTTTTCATAACCATAATTTTGAGCTTATTTATATACAAAGTTTTGCTGGTTTTGAAATTATAAAATTAAATTTGATTCCTAGTGAAAAACAAACTATTTTAAGGACAGATTTAAGCAAACTTCTGTAATTGATTTAACCTATAGTCACCCCTGAAAATACACAATTATATATTTCTCACCTCTTCAGTGTCATTTGGGAAGAAAACTTTGTGAAGAATAAGGACCTTCTCCTGGTGGATGGCTTCCACTTCAATCTGATGTGGGGGATACTTCCGGTGGCCGTGTCTAGAGAGGAACGATAAGGCAGGCCATGTTCAAGTTAGGTCTTATAAATAGAAAGAGGGAACATTAATTAACGGTATAAATGATTGGAATTATATGACCACCCGAAATTACAACACAGAAATATTTTAAGAAGAATTCCAAAAGCCTCGATTTTGGGAATGTTTTCTTTTTCAAATCGCGCGCCTAAAATGTCTAAATTTTCGTCATGTTTAGAAATTTCTATTTACACTGAAAACTTAAATAGTTAGTTTTATTAGATGCCTCGACGTCAATCGCATAAATGTTCTTGGTCTTACTTGATAGTCTTCTGCAATCTGGTGAAGCATCCATGAGCTCCTGCGTTGTTCGAGGTCTTCAAAACCTTCATCACCTCACGGAGCAGGTTGGAGCTTGGAGCCATGCAGCCAGTGGCTAGCCACATCAAGTCCCAACAGCGGGCCTCACTATATCTAGAGGGAGAGAGTTACAATTGACGACCAACAATTTCGAGTCATGGAGTATTCTCTTCTTACGAGTTGTTATTTTCCGTCAGCTGTTTGATAATTTGACAGTAGACTTCGTCCCTCAACAGCTCATTCTTGAGTGGCGCCTCGAAGATTATATCGGTGAGTTCGCTGGCAGGACGCTGCTTCTTGCTCGGGTAGTCTCCGGTATACTTGAGCACGGTAAGGAAGCAGATGACTGCCTGCTGACAGAGGTCCTCTTGGCCCAGCAGTCGCTTCAGGAGGGGCTGTTTGATGGGGTCGCTGGAGTAGCGCCAGAGTTGGTCTTGCTGCCGACGTCGGGCCGCTGTCATTGAGAGACCCTTGGAAATGGAGCGCTTCTGTGTGGGTCTGAGGTGGAAGTGGCCACATCAACCGGTTTATAATGATTATTATGGAGAAATATGTTCGAATAATTTGGAAGATGCAGTGTTTTGGAAACAATGTAGTTTCCTATTGATTGTATGAGATATTGTTAAGAAAAAAAGTGAACTGTTTGACTTATTTACAACTCTAAAATCATAACACTACTTTAGAAAGATGCCCATCTCAATGATAGTAAGAATTACGTCAGATAAGGATGTAACCATTATGAATCCCTTCAATATAGTTGAAATAAATTGGAAAGAGCCGAAAGTTAATTAAACATGACTCATCATTGTTAATTCGATTTTTCCTAAATATTAAAACTATATCTTCAATACAATTTGACAATTTATCGTGTGGCAAAATTTAGGATTCTCCGAAAATTAAGATACAATTAGGTCACAGTAAAGAAATTTTACATTATTCAACATTAAAACACAACAGACAAATAACCCCGCGGAATATAAAATGGTGTGAAAACCAGCAACGGTTGATGATTCAAGAAAACGAGGCAGCCACCCTTGAAGTTTGTCAATATCCAAATAATTCTCTAAACACACCCCAGGACGTACTTGAGAAGACCATTCGACACACATCATCACAATAGATTCCTGGGTCAAAGAAAGTTCTCGGGATCCTGATACATAAGTCCTTCTTCAGCTTCTTCCTTCACAACTTTTTTTAGATACATTATACGGTAGAAGAAAGATATGAGGCTATAATAAGAAGATAGAAGCGATGGCTGTAGCGGGCCAGAACCTCTTGAAGGAACACATTTCAAAACCAATTGATCGATTCTGTCCTTAATATAACAATCATCGCTAATTACCCCGGGAACTCGAGTATATGGAATAGTAAACAGCGGAGAATTCAACTCCCTTTATAGCCCTTGAAGAAGAGGGCCCTGTAGCAAAATTTTATCTGTTAGGGGTGATAAATTATTTATATATCTCTTTCCAAACACTCAAGTTTTCTGAAACTGTGGAGAAGGCATAAAATTGTCCTCAGTACTTGGCGACAACATAATTCGGTTACCTCGAGGCGTCAGATAAATTATATCCATTCTCTCACTTTTTAGATATATATTCCAAACTATTACAGAAGTAACAAAGCTTTTTTAATTATAGTCTTTAGTGAGGACGCCATCGTTTTTATGCGACTAAACGCAACACTTTCTAACGGCACATTAAGGATGGAGGAAGAACTGATTATGACTCGAACCAATTCGGTCGGTACCAGACCATTCTCTTTTTGGAAAAGAAAGTCTGACAGGACGGAGATGCCGCAAACATAAATAAATTATTACACAATAGTTTTTTTCATAAAAGATATTATGAACAGCGACAATAATATAATAAATTAACTTTATTGCAAGAGTGACGCATCATGTAGCAATTCGAATGCACAAATTGTTTCGTGACACTATATTAAGTTCAATTCAAACACTTCCTCCGTAGAAATATTATTCGAGGGTCTAAAAAACTGTTTCAGTTTATCCGAAAGTATTAGAAAAGAATTTCTCTTGTTATATATGTTATTCAATAAAATATTTGTTTACTTATATATTATCGTTCTAAATTAATGACTGCCATATTTCAACATCAAACCGATATATCATAATATAAGAATAATATCAACTCGGACATAATGCCATCTTTCTTTTCGAGGTGCGATTACTGCACTGCACTGTATATAACAGTAGAGATTTATTTTACCATATTGATACAAATTTTGGCAAGACAACACCATTGTTGTATAAAAAATAGTCATATTGCAACATTTTCGACAACCTATAGGTATAATACCTATACAACAAATTTGTGATAAAATTAAATCGTTTTTACAAGGTTTCTTTTTACAAGCACAAGTTTTAGCTGTTGTATTTCACATTATTAATTTGAAAAAAGACTTTTTTAATTATTAAGTTACAGGATATAATTTTGATAAATGCCGGATTATACTTGAAGAATAGAGTTATTAATTGATAATTTAAATTATAACAAAGAGAATCGGCTGTAAACATATTAAAAATCGATACATTTAAATATAACTAATTATTTGAACAGATATAGAATAATGTCTTAAACAAACCTTTGTAACCAATTTACTCAATTGATTATTGTTAATCCGGAAAATTATAAATTATTATAGTTTTCTCCTGAAAAAAAAATAGGCAACTCTGGTTTATTCTAAAAACAGATTATTTACTCACCGCTACTAAAAATGTCCTTAAAAATAAGAACTATAATAGTATGTGCACTCGTCGATTGACATATTGTAATTATAACGATATGTCTGCTGCTGACAATAAACTATAAGTATGCTATTATCGGATATAAACTGAGCGATGTCATTCATGGATATATAGATTCACCTTATAGCACAACAAATTGGCAAACAGTGTAAAATCCATAATGAAAATAATTTCCTGTAATT
The DNA here is from genome assembly GCA_034780395.1 of Vannuccia rotundouncinata. Taxonomy (NCBI): domain Eukaryota; kingdom Metazoa; phylum Platyhelminthes; order Proseriata; family Coelogynoporidae; genus Vannuccia; species Vannuccia rotundouncinata. The sequence continues at coordinate 53,970 of JAUZNC010008117.1, read as the reverse complement.
CAATCGTATAATCATGAACAAATTTCTTTGAATACAAAATCATTTTTGGTTACTATATAGAAAAACACTTTTCATTATCTATAAGAAGAGATACACTGATAATAATAATTTTAATTAAAATAATTTATAATTATAATAACCTGTATACATTTAATAATGCTTTATATAGCATAATTAAATGTATAAGTTATACGCTGGCTATAAATTTCCATAAACACGTGTTACTAAAACAGGATACAACTTGTACAGTGTAATAAAATTTATATAACATAAACCATAAACCATATTATATTCATCTATTCATATTATATTGTATAATAACTGGATATAATATATACTATATATATAAATATTATGTATGTACTGTAACATATACTATACTATTTGACATTACATAAACTATTCAGTAATAAAATATGATTCATCTTCTAACTATGAATTGTAGAAGTCAATTTTCATTAACTAAAATTCTTTTGTAAAATTGATAATTTAGATACCTTTTAATTCAAATTAATAGAAAACATTGGAAATAAATTGATTTGGTTGAAAGAACAATTTATTATATCCTATATATTTGACTATATATCATATTTTTAATGTTTGCACCTACAAGCAATTCATCACTTATAATCTAAACACGGACTGTAATGATACTCAAAATTGGAATATAGTGTATCAACAAATTTGTCATTATTCATTTCGAAAAGTAAACATATAATAAGTCGTGTGAATATTCATGATATCCTCTAAAGAAAATGTAATGTACATATCTTAAATTATACAATACAGAAAACATAATTTATATATTTAGTTACAGTGTAGTGCTTTCTTATGAACTGTATATATATAGGGTAGGGTGTTGTCATTAAGTTTTGTATATGTGTGTATATAAAGATTTCATTTCATTCTGTTGGTTATATAGATAGTATTACAAAATAAATTATCTTTAAATAACGTTAAATACATCATACTAAGGCTAATAAAGTTATAAATATTTAGAAATTAAAATTCATTCATTAATATTTCGTAGATTTTAAACCCTTTAATCTATGATAAAACATCAATAAATGAAAAATCTAAAATATATCAAAATATTAACACCTTTTTTAAAACCATCCCAAACCAACCCCTAAATACAGAGATCCTCACCTAAAATGATCAATTGAATACTCCTCAAGTGTGTGCTGAGGACCATAGTCCATTGCGTCTACGCCACCCTTACCACGATGCCCATCATCAAGGCCACTTCCCCGGACACCAGTTCCTCCATTACGCCCTCCATCTCTCGTTCCGGACAGATCCGTGCCGTTGGACTGCTGTGAGAACAGAGCTAGAATCTCCGGGGGCGGTTGACTGATACAAGGCAGCACATAGATGCACTCGGCAGGGAAGTCACCTCGCTGCCCGCTGTTAGAGTTCTGCCCGTAGCACCATCCGGAGTTGAGGACACTGGCTCCCTCGCCCTGCTGTTCGTCTAGGATGATGAGATCTCCTTTGGAGAAGGCGAGGAATGATGGGCCTGGCGTGGGGTAAAAGATCAGAGATCGATCATGATTCTTAAGTTGAAAACTATTTTTCTTCATTCGCAGTTTGAAGTTATTTTCATTTATATTTAAATTTTAAACATTAAATGAAAGAAATTAAAAAGGTCAATTGCACATAGTTAGTTCAATCAATAAAGCTTATACAAATGAGACAAAAATAGAAATAACATAATGATTTTCTCAATTATAGCACTGTAGATATTTATAAAGGAGGAATATTTTTGCTAATATGGAAAGAATTGATAAATATATATATTCAAAGTATTTTTACATTTTGTAGATCAAATTGACAAAAGTTTATTATTTATGTATTTCAATAAATGTATACCATTCTTTTTAGCCTCATCATACTATGAAGTCATACATTATATCGTCGTCAATCTAAAAAAAAATTGGCAGTGATTAGTTTTTCCCTGTATGTAATATGAATTTTACGAAAGCTAGTCTGTGTGGTTACATTGTATCAAAATGTAGAGATATTATAATTAGTGACTAACGGATATCTAAAAATGTTAGAGAGGAATTTTACTATTACAAGAGATAAATAAATTCATTAGTAGGTTAATTATAAGAATTCATTTTTACATAAGAAACTTTAACTCGTTATAATTTGAAGACATTAAATGGCCTAAGTTACTTATCTAATTAGCATATATAGTTGATAGAAAGTTTCGATATATTATTCGAAATGTATAATTTCATTTAAATTATATGGTTATCACAGAATATATAGCAAGGAGTATAAACATTTGACAGGATTTTTCAATTAAAAACCACACAAAAATTATATTAGCAATGGTTGTCGAATGAATCACATTTAAATAGTTGTATGTGAGAAAAGTCATCATTTATGAGCGCAAATTATTCATATATACATACGCATTGAAAGGAGACCATCACCTCCCTGAATTGTAGGACACCCAGCTTGGCATAATTGCACAAAACAAAATATTAAAGGTATTTATTAACCAACAATAGGTGGCATTATACCAAGGATGCGCTGTAAATTGATGAATAACTATTATACACGCCAATATACACGCCTGGCCAATAATTTTCCCCACTCCAGACGTGTGATAAGTATCTCCAATCGATTGATTTTCGTGTCACATTGACACCTCCCAGTCTCCGTTAATGCGGTATTTTGTGGAGAGGACAATATAGTATTGGAGGTACCCAGCGAGGGAGAAAGAGACAAAAATGGGAGTCCAGTTTCCTCCACCAAGTTGTGAGTTGTAGCCAGCAAGTTCAGAGACCAAAAACACCGTGTATAGAGAATGGAGTGAATCAATTTCCCGCTTTATAGACTCAACGACGCCTAGCCTAACACCTCCAAATTGTTTCGGGACGCTGGTCTTGCGTGTCAAGAAATGTGGAGCTCTCCCGGTTATCCCTTTAGGATCCGTAACTCTAGGTGAGGTGTAGGCAAGTTCCGGGATCTTCCGCAGAACGGTGGTAAAACTCCACTTTTGTCAACTTACAAAGCAGCTAAACCTTACGTCAGACCGTTGCCTTATCTGACTAATTAAGTGTTTTATTTCGCGCCTCTGTAGTTCACTATATAGTTGAGTGGGTTTGCTTTAATAACTAAGGGCAATTGCTTATTGAGTTCAGGAATATTTCAAGTGTGAAAAATGGTTTTCATCCTTTTGAGGAATTTTTGGTAAAATGGAACATGCAATAAACTAATAAATTATCTTTTACCAAAACTCTGTGCATCATTTATGTAGTTTTAATTTCATTGAGTTAAATTTGTAATTTTATTATATTTTACCACTTTATTAAAAAAAGGAAAACGAATGTTGCTAAAATAAGCTTATTAAATATATATTATATGGTTCATACGCATCTGTATATTTACAAATTCTTTTCAAGATTTTTGGAATATTATAGATTATAGAATTTTACACAACGAGAAATAATAAGTCCATTACCCAGAAAATTCTGCTCTTTCAATTTTAATAAAATAATAAAAAATAATGCAATTAATAGTTATTATATTCCAAAATTAAGAATTTGTCAAGACTTTTGTGGAGTCTTAAATTTCAAATTCAAGACTTTTCAAGACTTTTCAAGACTTTTCAAGACTGCGAATGAACCATAATAATCCATAACAATCGATATGTAAATGATTTATTTATATAAAAGTTTAAACATATTCGCATATATTGGACGAAGTTTTCGATGATCAAATCATGAATAGTGTTCAATGAAGCAACACCCACAGAAAATCAATACTTTCATTTTCAATGTGTGTAGGAATATTTTTACTTGATTAATTAAAAATAAATTTAAGAAAAATTTATTCAATGAAAAACTTATAATTTATGCCAGCTTTGAGTAATTAAATGAATCACTGTTTAAAATAAAATTAATTTTTGAATATTTATACTCGGAAAGGGATACCATTTTTCTTAAATGAAACAGTTCGCAAATTTCACAAACTATCTCCTTAACTATCTCCCAAACTATACACTTAATATCTCAAGTTTTACATTGATATAATTCTAAGAATGTTTTTAATATTTACCACGAATATTTAGAAAATACAAAAACTGTTTTTGTAGCACATAAAAGCGAATGAAAATTTATTAAACAAAATGTGAATTATTTCCATTCTTTCTTTTATTTATGGCATAACAGTCTTTTCAAAAAAATATTGTATAAAGTCAACCTTTTCTTACAAATCGTTTAGATAGTTGAAATATCACGACTCAAAGTTTATCGGAATCACCCAGAGCCGGAATCTCCCAGACAAAGGGATGCCAGCAAATTCACAAAGACAGCTTATTAACTTTTCTCTGTCATAATATATTTAGTTGTAGAACTGCACACTGCCAAAGAAAGCAGAATCATAGAGGTGTAATACCTACTCTGTGTATTCTTATCTTGGCGAATATATCGATACACTGGGTCACATAAAAGGGGAATTAACCGTCTAACGGGGCCACAACTGAGTGACAGGTTTATAGTTTCGAGCGAGGATCTTCGATGATTGTTCATTTGCGAGATGTCAGTCAAAATGTCGCCTAAGACTGAAGAAAACTGTCTTAAAGAATATCTTATGAGTCATGAGCTACAAAAAACACAACAGAAAAACTTATATAATTACCGAGAAAGGTATTTAAATATTATATCAATATCGAAGGATTTCGATGCGTAGATGGGAGGAGAGGGGTGTTGGGATACAGCAATTTCCGGCAGGTCCCTTTTTGTGACCCGCGAATTTAATTGGGAAGATTACAAAATTATCATTAATTCCAGGTGGGGAAGCAGGATAAATGTCACCCAGCAAATTTCATCGCGAATACAATGTTGGGTTGGCTATCGGGCTTTGTGTGATTGCAGCTGGCTGTGGTTATATGGCGGGTTTATTGCTGCTCTGATTTCCGATACATTGGGAAGTGGAAAATTGGTATGGAAGTCACAAACAATTTTCTTCAGACAGAAGAAAACATTTAAAATTAATTGGTGTTGAAGAAAGAGCGCAAGTTTAATAGCTTCGAAATATTGAAAGATTTTCGAAATGAGTGAAGATAAAAAGTGATTCTGTCTTTTTAAATAAAAAAAATCGTCGAATTTATCTCAATTTATGAAATATCAATTTTAAGTAAAGTTAGTCGAGAATATATTCAAGAGGATAATTTCATTTGAAGTTGTGAATATACTAAAAGGTATGAAATGATATATTTTGAAATCAAAACGACTTGTCAGCTTTATGTACAACCACTGGTAGGAGGGCGTAAATGCTGAAAGATTGAAGTTTCAAGTCTTGACATAATATTGATCTCTGTACTCACTTGGTTGGTCATAATCCTGCAAAGCGATGACGAAACGGCTGCGCTTCTTCAGTCCCTCGAGGAAGGTGACTACTAGATCTCGGATGTCTTCAGCGTTCGGGGATGTAAACGTGTATTCGTCGCCTTTCACGGTGGCAAGTGTGAAAGACTGTCCATGCAGACGACCGGTCCTAAAAGTGAAAATGTTTCACACTGTAGAGCCTATATTTGTGGTTTTTGTCATATGTTACTATGAGTAGTATAGTGATTAAGTAATTCTAGTTTAAATTTGTGTAAATAATTTATAATTTTAATTGGAAGAAAAAATGTTTTTAAAATGAATAAGCTAGTACAATATTTTTTTAATATAATTTTTTATCGATTCAAAACGGTGAATGTTTTTAATCAATAAATGTATGTATAAAAAATGGATATCCGTAGTGCAGTAAATATTTAAATAATTATCGTAAGTATTTTTTATCAATAATTTGTGTTTTTGAATCGTAAATATTCTTGCCACAATATAATATATAATTGTACTTTTGTTAATAACTTTTTAATTTAAATAAGATAATGTTAATCTGTGCATTGGATAAATACATCGAATATACAAACAATATAAAAAATTACATATTTCAAAAATCATAAACAATTAAAAAACACAATGTTTTAATATTCATAATGGATTATTGATTAATTTTTATACATTTAAGATAAAAACAACTTCTTCAGAAAAACAATTAAGAATTATATCTTCTTGAGAAAATATAGTTCAACAGCAGAAACAATTATTCAAAGTCTACAGTTACACACACAAAATGGAGTTAATTTGTACTACGTGTTAAGATATTACAATTCAATCGAATACATTAATCTGAAATAATTATCCAAAAGTATTTATAATCTTCGAAGATCTCTTCAAGAGAATTAATTCTAATTATAATGCAAAACTCCAAATCATTAGAACTACTTCAGGTCAGACTGTGGAGCGGTGGGAGTAGGCTGGCAGCAGCAGACATGCACTCCAAGTAGAAGAGAGAGAGAGAGAGAAAGAGACAAGAGACGAAACTGTTGGCTTCACGTTCGTGATATTTTAAAGAACGACTGAAGGTACATCAAACAATTATAAACTAGATTCTTTTTTGGGTTGCTGTATGAACAACATGTCCAGAGGAAGGTTAAATAATAATTTCGTTAAATAACATCGGAGAATCAACGCGAGAGAATTCTTTAAAAGACCGTTAACACAGCTGAGACCGAGCGGAAGTACTGAAGTAAGATTTGTTGAGTTGGGCATAGCAGCAAGGAATATTATACAGTAAGCATATTATTTGCAAAACAGACAGTTGGACTGTGGGAACAGGGAAAAAAGTGGGATGCCGTATACCTTTCGTAGAATGTTTCAGTTTGAGTCCACCCATAGTCTCTGAATAAGTTCATATATAACTCAGCATAATAAAATGAATATTTAAAGTTTATATCAAAAAAGACAAAAAAAAATTTTTAAATTGAAACCTGAGTTATGGATGGGACCTTTATTCTGAACTTTGCTTTTAAACAAATATTTATAACTATTTAAAACTGTTATAGTCTGGTTTACAAATGTGACATATTTATTTCTACTTTATTCTTAAGAATAAATTCAGATCACAGTAGAAATTAGCAATAAGGATTAATTTTGAATATTTCAATTAAAAGATCAAAAAGATTTAAAAAGTTTAGATTAGTAAAAACAAATTTCAAAGAATCTTGAAATAAAACAGTGAAAATAAAATAAATTGTATAATATCTAGAAATGACGTTTATTATACACACGAAATAAAAATCTACCTGCTTGAAGACACAGCAGTTATCTCTGGAAAACTGAGCTCCATCAACACTTGTTCCTGGTCGTCAACCACATATACTCCGGTCCAATTGACCGCAATGATCACCTCATTGGTGGGAAGAGATGGCCCTGAGAACCGGTAGGCCTCGTAGAATCGGGAGAAGAGAAGAGGCCACTTGTACTTGGAGTAGTTGACAATGTTGTCCTTCACCTGATTACGTGGAACCCGATCTTGGATGAAGTAAGCGCGTTGGAATGCCTACATCAAAAAATACAGTTAGAATATAATTAGATTTATCCTTTTGTGTAAAATATTAAAATTGTAAGCTTTCTTGCGTATTTTAAAATTTGTGAATTTTAGTTAATCTTATTATACTTATGTTTTATCTTATACTACTCATAAAATGGATAGTAATATATTATGGAAAATATACAAATTGTTAGATAAAATATAATTTAACTTTATTTCCTTTGTTTTAAATGGTTTCAAAATTAAACATTCAATGCAGTAACAATTAATATAATAATTGTTAGAAGATGATAAAACATTATCTATCCAACGCAAACATTATTTATCGATCCAAAATAACTGTTACAACTCCAACAAAATAAAATCAATAAACTCTTTCGTAACATCGACTCACCCGTGTTGTAAGCTGGGCCCAATAGGTGATGGATTTGGTCGAAGTAACCGCCCCATCAAACATGCAGGTTGGCAGGAAGGAGTTGAGCTTGTCTGATCGTAAGTCCGACCCAAAGTCGATGTAGTAGGCTTGTGCCACGATCATAGCTAGGTCGTCGTCCTGAAACGAGAGTGATGTATGGCTATTGATTTAATTTTATGTTGTGAATGATTCATATTTGACTATTGTTGCAAAAGGAGAGTTTTAAAATATATTTCTAATTTATTCATAAAACAAATTACAGAAAATAGTTTTGAATTAAAGTATAAATAGTTAATTTCTTAATATTCCAATAAATAGTTATAAATTCCCTACAATAAGTTAAATATAATTATATAGGAGTGTATAGCTGCAGAAGCATGAGAAACTATCTCAAGAACAAATCAATACCATACCAAGGGGTAACTTAACTGCTGCGCTTATTGTTTTACCGCATTGAGTGAACAAAAGTGAAGAATTTGGATGTTGAGAAAATGCGAAGGTTCTGCTTCACTGCTTCTTAGAATAACTAGATCTAAAAGAAATTCCACGCCAGCTCCAAACTGGTGGCACAAGTAAACCATATCTTATTTAGCTTTATAGTCTGAGAGTTATTGTTGAAGGATGACTCGCAGTTCTACTACAAGTCGTGTGCACAGCCGAGACTGTGAGAAAAGTTGAATTAAAACATGGAAAGATAATCACTAAAATCTATGCTACGCGTCAATAAAAGGGTCACCAATCATGCGACAATAATTTCAATGGCTACGCATGAGTGCGTAGAGGGCTTACCTTGTCGCACCGATACTCGCCAAACTTAATGCCGCGAAGAATTTGACGGTAGATGAGTTCGGTGGCCACCGGATCTTCAGCTGGATCGTGCCAGGGAGCAAAGATCTCCTTTCGGAAGAAGAGGCGCCAGGGTGCATTGCGTTCTTGAGTGCCTTTCTCCTTGGCGTACTGTTCACACTGGCTGATGGCGTCCATCACGTGATCCCCCCCACTCCCCATTGAGGACACCTGGACGGTTTGAAGAAAGGGGAATTATGTTTGCAATTCCTTGATTGTAATTTGTTTTAGAGTAAAGATTGCGCAACCTACCTTATCAAAGAGGGCAATGTACAGCGAGAATCCAAACTGATCTCTGAGTCCAATTTTGTCCGCCAAAGCTCGGCAAAACTCGCGAGCTGTGGTAGCCGAATCCGCTAACAAAGTCTCCGTGTTCCCGTCCATGAAGGCGATAGCCAGGGTCAGTGGCTGCTTGTTCTTCGTCGCCTGCAACTCCAACCAGCTCGGCGGTTGATTCCGCGTTCCATTGAGCAGGGTTCTGTGCAGGCGCTTGTCACAGTAACCCGCGTAGGAGGCGTGCCCGGTGCGTATGAAGTTACGCAGGTAGCGAACAAAACGCTCGCTAGGGGCGAAGCAACCCACGCAGAGGGAGAGCAGGATCCATCCTCGAACGCAGTTGTCACTGCGCGGATTTTGGGTGAGCTGTTTGCAGATCTGACAGTAGATTTCGTCACGGAGTTCAGGCCGGAGTATCCCATGACCGATGATGAAGTGAAGTTTTTCCAAATTGGACGTCCGACGCTCCTCCAACAGGGCGTTGCCAGAGGCGAAATAGTCACCGTCACCGTCGCGTAGACGATTGACGACCTCGTCGGTGATCTTGGACTTCTTCTTGAGGGTGAGGGAAATGATCTTCTTCCGGTGGTTGCTGCGACTGCTCGTCTGGTTCATGGTGGCAGAGTCCTTTTCCTGCGAGGACAAGAAGGTGTCGTTCATCAATAAGAGTTCGATACAAACAAGGAACGAGCTATATCCACTTGCATATTGAGACTATTATCGAGGATGTAACGAAATTAGTCCTCTTAAGAATATCATAAGTGCATGTTAAGAATTAATAGACAGAGAACTTCAACACAAGCTTGAAAAGAATATCGATGTAACCATAGACAACTTTTAGAATGAAACTTTATCGAGAATATTGACAAATATTCTGAAGAAATTTAGATTTATTGCAAAGCAGAATATTATTTAAAATGCGCTACCATAAAGAAATAAAGTAAAATCATGATCTTTAATTAACAGACTACAAAATATGTAAGTATGTTTTGTATCTTTTGACAACGAGTTGACAATTAAAAATCTCACCATTTCAGAAGCCATGCGCTGAGCCTCCTCAAGATCCTTTTTATTGAAGCGACGCCCCAGCGTCTCATATATCTTGTTCATGACGGGCTTGTTATCCCGGGTTTCCAAGGTGCTGCCGGTGTGCGCGGGTTCGGGTAGGTCGTGCATAAACCGGAGGATCACGATCCACACGGCCAGAGCCGCCTGCACAATTAAAGGATCACCAATTAAACACAAATCGAAACAGACTTACAAAAGTGATTCAACCATAGATATTTAACTAGTATACTAACACATAGACCGGTCATCTGATCGGAATCATTGTAGCAGTTTCGTTTTCACTAACGATTGACAAAAATGGTTGTGTACCGGTATAACAATGAAGTATAAAAATAGATTTTTAGACAAGCAAATGTACAGACTAAATAAATTTGCACAAGAATGTGACCTAAAATCATTTAACTGAAATAGAAATTAATTTATTTTAATTTATTAATTAAAAAAGATTTCCCGATCCTATCACAATATGTTAGCTATTAAGCGCCTATTTTTATTGGATGTTAGCTGTGCTATAAATAGATGGTTACTCATTCCAATCGATGCCACTCGATGGCACGGGTTTCATCTCCATTGATTCAACACGTACCAAGTGGTCTCCGTTGTTCTTGAGCTCCAACAGAGGCTTCACCAACGGCTTCCTCGAGTAGACGTGGTTGGCACTGCCCTGGAAGTAGGTCGTCGCGAACTTGGCGAAGGTGTACTCCCTCAAGTCCTCCTCCGTCTCGCCGGGCCTGTTCTCGCCATATTCGAGGGAATTGCCGCGCTGCTGCGGGTGGCGAGCCAGCGCCACTTGACGGGATTCCTCGAGGTCGGGAAAGGCGTCGGGACCTTGACCACTGAGCTCGGAGCTCTGGCCGTCGATGAATCCGAAGATCTCTTCGACCTTGAGCGATAGAAGCGGCGTTGGATTATTGTGAGAAGAGGAACATTAAACTTTGTTTGGAGGTTTTTTTGAAGAAATATTTTCAATTACAAAAACAAAGTTCTCCGCTTATCCGTAAAGAAGAATTTGTTTTAGATTTAGTCTCCAAGAAATTTCAAACGTCTTTAAGCCTTTATAATATGTAAACTAAAATACATTTGAAGTCTGGAAAATTCTTCAATTTTGTCATCTGTAACAATTTGTTAAAATGAATAAAACACTATTTAAAATACTTTCGACACTAAAATGAATTTGTTCAAATTTTATAAAACGCTTAAATACACAATAAAAATCTTAACTAAAATGATTCAACTTTACACAAGACTTTCTTAAGATAAAATCGAATTTCCTTTTGTAAAATGAAACATGATATTTTAATGTTTTGTCTAAATAATACCATCAAAATTCTATCCACGCTTCATTAGGAACATTATTTAATCAATACTTTTCTTTACTTGAAATACGTTTTAGAATTTTACTGTAAATTCGTAGAAATTAAAAAAAAAATTTCATCCCGATATTCAATAAATATAAATTTTATTTGCACACTATTTTAATCTCTCTTGCTCTTAATATTAAATTTCTAAGATCAACAAGTATTGCATTATCTTAATCCGCCGTCCCTTCAATGTTTTAAGAAAGTAAAAAGTAAAAAGCGCAATGCTGTATTAAAGTTGTTTATTTAAGAAATAAACAACTTTCATACAGCATTGCGCTTTTTACTTTCTTAATTACTACTGATGCTGCAAAGAGAAACCTTCATATTTTTACAATGTTTCAATAGATAACATCAACCTACAATCTTGGAATCGTCAATTGGTTCATTCTTTCTGCGCTCCGCGTCATCAATCTTCTGTTTTCGGACCTCCGACTCCATCCTCTCCTGGTGTTCGTATTCCTGCTTCTCTCGGCTGATATCGGCCAAACGTTTCTAGAGAAAAGCCAAATGCTACTTTAAAAAGGAGACTATATACATAACTGAATTGAACAGAGGAACAAGATTAGTGAGCACGACCATCTCACCTGATGCGACCTATCGGCCTCCTCACGCGCCTTCTTCGAGTTCATCTTCTTCCGTAGAACGTCTTCTTCTTCCTTCCGCATTCGTTCGGCTTCCAGAAGACGTTGTCGCTGAAATAGAAATGGGCAAATTGATGATTTGTGAATTAAAGAATGTCTTCATCAATAGAAAAAAACTATCGACTGTCCTAAAATATAGAAATGAAATTATGACAAAGAATTCCTCCCGTTCACTCATATGGCCGCCTAAAACTGTTTTTATATTCAAAATTGACAACCCTAACAACGGTTTCCATGTTGAACGGGGCCCTTTCTCATCTGCAGAACAGTTTCAATAAATATGCTAGAAATTTCATCAAAATCGTTTAAAATTAAAAATAATAAAAGTTGATTTTTGAATCTACGAAAAAGAATTCTATAAATTCGAAGAATATGAAATGTTTTAAATCTCATCCAAATATTATTTAAGTTTTAAAATAGTAGACGACACCATAACTGAGCTGAAGGTTTAGATAAATGTTGACACAAATTATACTGACATAACAGCACCAGTGTACTAAAAGTTGCTCTCAAATGGCTCCCCCCACTGTCCACAATAATCTCACCTCACGCTTCAACACTCGGAACTTCTTCTGAGCGACCATCTTCCGAACTCCCGCCTGGATCTTGACCACGGCCGTGACCCTCTGCCGGATGTATCGACGGGCCAGATAGCCGCGAGCGAACCGCTGGATGTTGATGGCCAGGCATCGCTTGCTCTGAAAGTGGGCCGCTAGGTTGCGGGCTCGAACCACCGCTTGAAGGCGGAGATAACCCAAGCGTTGCTGCAGGAAAACGTTGACAATAAGACGGTTCAAAGTTAAGGAAACTCTATAAAATAAAACTACAATGACAATCAACGAGGTCTCATTATCTTTATTTAAAAAGGCCTCTCCTTTCACATTTGTTGGTATCATGAAACCTTAATAAGCCCTTCGCTGTGCTGCACATTTAGAAATAACCAGTCAAACTAGAAAAAATACCTTCAATTCTATTTACCTAAACAATAATTAGACACATTATAGTCTATTTATATTTTATTGATTTTTAATTGACGAATCACAGAAGAGATGACTCACCCTTCGATATCGTCTCTTCTGCAGAAACATTCGGATAAGAGACTGAACCAAGATGGCAGATGATCGCATCTTGAGATACCGCTTTCTGTAGAAATGACCTCGCCAGCACTTCTGGATTAGGACGATTCGTTTGGTCAACATTCGATCACGCTCTTGTTCCAAAAGAAGGTCTTGCGCGTCCTGAAAAGAAATGTTAGTTGTAACAATTGTTTTGTATAAATAATTATTTCTTTTGAAAGACTAAAACAAACATAAAAGATTATCAAACTACTGCTTAGTCATATTATAACGTTGTCAAATCATTATTTTTTCCATATATTAAAGTTAAATAAATAATTAAATATACTATTTTTTAGTGGATTGCTTCAACTAATATCTATTTAACTATTATGGTAAAATCTATATTGTGATATAATAATTAATTGCTTTCTTTTAGAACAAAAGAATTAATTTGTTTCTGGCACTATTACATTGAGTAAGTTTGAAGTGATTATGTAGTTGATCCAATTAATTTAATTAATTTATACATTGTTGGATCCACTCCGGTTATCAAAGAATAATGAATAGATTTATAGTTCCTTTGATTTGATTGAGGTCAAGTA